>JAJOOO010018402.1:0-32745 GCA_029582685.1 Solanum piurae | reverse complement strand
AACACATTTTGCAATTATGCGGTCTTTCTGTGCAAACAAAGATTCCAACAATATTGTATGAAGATAATGCTGCTTGCATAGCTCAATTAAAGGGAGGACATATCAAAGGAGATCAAACAAAGCATATTTCACCTAAGTTCTTTTTCACACATGATCTTCAACAATATGGTAAGATAAATGTTCAACAGATTCGTTCGAGTGATAATCTTGCAGATTTATTCACTAAGGCATTGCCAACGTCTACATTTGAGAAGTTAAGATATAAGATTGGAATGCGTCGTCTCCGAAATATCAAATAAAGTTTTCATCAAGGGGAGTAAAATACGCGTTGTACTCTTTTTTCCTTAGCCAAGGTTTTATCCCATTGGGTTTTCCTGGTAAGGTTTTTAATGAGGCAACACTCAAGACGTATTACAAGATGTGTGTACTCTTTTTCCTTCACTAGGCTTTTTTCCACTGGGTTTTTCCTAGTAAGGTTTTAACGAGGCACATTATCTATAAACATCCAAGGGGGAGTGTTATAAAACCATTGAATTGTGGATGTTTCTTTTCATCAACAACATAACGTAATGAACCTATTTAATGTAGACTTAAAGTTGTGCTAACGTATTTGGTTGAAGGATGTAAAAGGGTGTTTTCTAAATCCTATAAAAGGGTAGTCTTTTCACCCTTATGGAACACATATTTGAAGAGTTCAAAGAATACTTCTACTTAATATTTCTATTTGTCTTACCTCCTTGTTTAGTATTATAGTATTTTGCTCTCATTTTAAAATAAAATATAATTTATTTAATTATTATAAAATATCATACATCAACAATAAGAAAAATAAGCCTATAATATTACGATGACTAAAATATAATTATTATTAATTTATGCGATACCTCTCTTTTAATCCGTTTAAAAATTGTCATATTTCTATCATTAAATATAATTTAATCTTAATTTTTTTCATATATTTAAAGCATCATAATCTCATTTTTCTCATATTGTCCATCACGGAGACTAGATCACTTCCACCCCGTCCTACATATTTTCATTATTAATCTTATCTCTAATATTACAAATGATTTTTTTTTTCATTTTTTTTGAAAATTTATAGGTTAAACTTGAAGATAAATTGTTTTGGTTATAATTTTTACGAATAATATTTAGTTGTTTAAATATGTTTTTCCTAAAAAAACATAATATATAATTTAAATATGATTATTATTATAAAGTAAAATTTTAAAAAGAAAAATATAGTAAAAATGTAATTTTAGATGTTTTTAAAATTCTAAATATTATATTTAATTTTTCATAGCCAAATACTCTCTTAGTCCCAATTTATATGACCAACTTTTATTTTTAATCAATTTCAAATAAAATGACAGATTTCTATATTTAGGAACATTTTAATTTTAAAATTTTATTTTTACCCGAAAGAATTCATAGCTATCCAAACATTTAACTTATTTTAGACTACAATTTTTTTTTAAAAAATCAATTTTTTCTTTAAACTCTATTTTGTTTCAAATCCAACCACATCATATCAAATGAGAGGGAGGGAATAATAATTTCCAAATAAAATGATTCTTTCCTAAAAAAGTGAAAAAATTTCTCGTGTCAAACGTGTCCTACGAATCCCAGTATCAAATAAAAAATGAGAAATAGAACGCCTCTGTTATGGGTAGGTATAAACCTGGTATGATATATATCGAAATTTTATATTATATCAAATTTTTTGATATTGTGATTTTAGCATTATGATATTTGATATGATGTGTGATATATATTTTAAATTTTCTTGAGATTTGATATTTAGAAGTGACATATCAAAATATGAATACGGTACCAAAGTATATAATTACATATACATATATATATTTTTAAAATACAAATAAATATGCAGCCTATTAGTATAAATAAAAGGGAAAATTACGCGTATAAGTAAATATATACTAGTTAATTATTTAATATAGCTATATTTTACCTTAATTACAATTCGCGGCTTACTTTTAGCTATAATTACACAACTCAGCTTTTTAGTTTTGTATAATTCGCGCATTTGTATAATTCAGAATTTGTATAATATAATTTGTATAACTATTTGCACTTCTGATGTTTGTAATTGTATAAATTCAGTATTTCAAGTTTATACAAAAATAACTGAATTATACAAATGTACCCGCGAATTATACAAATTCGCGAATTATACAAATCCGCGAATTATACAAATGAGGCAGCTTAAACTATAGCTACAACCCGTAAATATGTAAACTATAGCTATGAAGCATAATTAAGTTTATTATAATGGCTATTTGTGAAAGTTCCTCTAAATAAAATGTTTAGAAGTTCAAGCCGCGACTACTCTATTTTGATTGAAATATATTTTAAATGTAATTGGTTAACAAAATGAATTATTTGTACTTTCTTTTGAATATATATTTCTACATAGGTAATGTATTAGTATAGTATGAGTCTTTTTTTTGAATCGTTGAAGTCATAATACTCTATTATACAAGTAAATAACTATCATATCCAATTTACCATATCACAAATTATTAAAACCAAATTAATATACCAAATTAAATTGATATGATACTAATATAATAATTTTAAAAACCAAATATCAAAATTACGATATCGAAATTTCAAAATAGTGTACCATATTATCAATGTTACCCCCAGCTACTGCAGCTTTATCTACTGACATTAAAAGTAAAGCTTTTGCTACTCTCTAAAATAAAGCAGAAGTCTGTGAGCAGCTTTCTTGTAAAAAATGGTAGCAAGTAGGTTGTCACTTGCCGCAAAGGAAAGATGGAGGAAGAGAAAAGCCGACATGGAAGTAACCCACAATCAGGTATCTATTTTCTGCCCTTGTTTTTACGCAACAATTTTCGTACTTTCCACAGTTCATCGTTTGCCTTAGTATTTTGTGCATTTAAAGGAAGAGCAGTATATTCAAAGGATATCTTTAGCATCCCAGAATGAGGTATGATCATCAGGGAAATGACCTGAGTGTGTTTTAATTTGCTGACCAATAAAGATTGTTGATAATACCGATGTACTCTGTTTTTTGCGTGGTTATGGAGAAAAGATGAGTTTTTTTTTTTCGGGTGAAGATGGCGTGTGTGTAGGCAATATGTATCCATTTGAAATGCAGAGGCGGAAATAGGATTTTCACTAAGGGTATTCAAAATATAGAGAAGTAAACAATATAAAGGTCAATATCTTCTGGATATACGTAACAGTGTATATATAGTGTAATTTCTTTTCCAATTTGAATTTTTTATGCTCCTAAGCTGCCTCTGTTTTTGCTAGTTACCTGTAATGCCTCGTTTTCATTTTACTTTTTGTGGAGGCCAGCGGTTGGGGTGGGGTTAATTATTTATATTTTTACCCACCCAAATGGATCAACAGGGTCGATTCGAATCCTCAAACTAGTAGTTGAAGTTGGAGGTTGATTAGCTACATTTTCACTCATCCCACTTTCTGTGTTTGGTTACTTGGTTCTTGCTTTGTAGTTTGTATAGTGATTATCTTATGGTATCTTTGTGCAAAGAATAACTCTTCCAATTTGTCTGTTTTTACTTTTTTACTTTTAGCCTTGATAAGAAACAGTTCTGTTGATGATTTACAATTGGTACTAATGTGCAAAAAAATGTTATTATCCTGGTTATACTATTTTTTTGGATGTTGTTTGTTGACAATTGCACAAATTTCAATGAGGATTGCACTTCAGTTATTGATTAAATTTGTAAACTATTTTGCATTCATCTTTCATTTCTGAATGACCAAGTTTGCCTTATTCCTTGATGCGCTTGCTAATATGGCGGCTTCATTTGATACTTACAGTGTGCATATAGTAGTTATTAATTGACCTTGCATGTCAAACCTATTCCTAAATGCTCCTTCTTTAAGGCCTGACATAGATTTATTTATTTGCTTATTCCTTTTCTACTTTGGTCAAGCTGTACTATAGAAATACATTATACTTCGAGACTTATTGAATGTCTCGTTCATGATCACAGGTGGCTGAGGGTCCAAGTCACTCTTCATTGACAACTGATAACGTGCAAAGTAAGGATTCTCAATCTGCAGCTTTTACCTCAAAGAGGAAAGTATCAAAGGGCAATAACATGATTGTTAGGCGATCCAATCGACTTAGAAGTTTAGGGTTCTTTGGGGAAAAAAAAGGGAAGCAAGCTGTTCAGCATATCGATCTTACCGACTGTGATGGAGATGAGGGGCTGCATGTTGAGCCAATCAGTCTTAAACCAATCAGGGGTGTGAGTAGCTCAGAAATTGAAGTTGATTGTCTGGTCCACACTGTAAGGATGTCTCTTGTTTTTGATGTTTTACTTATTGTATCTTGCTATGCCTGGAACTTTTCCTTAGTGCTCATACTCTATGCCCTAGCAAAGATTTATTTATTTGCTTATTCATTTCCCTCAATGGACAAGCTGGACTATAGAAATACATGATACTTCCTGTCCCTTGAGTTGACTGATTGCAATGTCTCGATATTAATTAGCAGGCTGATGGTCCAACAAACTCTGCATTGACTAACGCACAAAGTAAACATTCTCAAGCAATTTCCTCAAAGAGGAAAACATTAAAGGCCAATGACATGATTGTTAGACATTCTGATCAGCTTAAAAGTATAAGGTCATTTGGGAAAAGACAGGGGAGGGAAGGTATTCATCACGTCGATCCTACTGACTGTGATAGAGATATGGAGCTGCATGTAGAGCCAATTTGTCCTGAACCAATCAGGAATGTGAGTAGCTCAGTAATGATAGTTGACCATTTGGTCCAGACTGTAAGTGTCTCTTGTGTTATCATTTTACTTGCTTTTCTTCTTTAATCTTTGCTACGCCTGAAGGTTGTAGCTTTAATTACTTCACAGAGATGCAAAAGGCCCTTTTCTGGTGAAGCTACGCCAACAAACCTCAACTACAAAATTCTGTATACTGCCTCGGTGAAAAAGGTAGTCTGTTTGTCTCGATTCATTTTATGGTAAAATTTTCAAATCTGATCAGGATGATATTTATTGCTATCTAGATCGAGGCCTTGACGGAGGAAAACTATCAACAAGCCCAGAAATTACACTACATGTTTGGAAAAGTCAAGATAGTAAGTGATATTCCTTATACTGGATGTATTCTAATTTATCACCTTGTGGATGCTACTTCTTGTCCCTGGTATGAAATCACCATCTGCTCGCTAATGTCCTTAGCTTTTCTTGGTGAGGTATATACTTGAATTGTGTGGAAGAAGGATTTGAATGTATCCAATTTTTTCAAGGTACTCACCGAATAAACATTTACCAAGAGCAGAACTGATAAGAGACAACATAGATCCATTTTGATATTTGAACATTTATTAACATACTTTCTCAAGCTTGGCCTCATCATCGACTTTGCTATTGTGTTTTCTATTTTTCTATTGAATTATCGTGGTCCTCATATAGTGGCTAATGTTTTAAAGACTGTGATCTTTCAAAACCTTTGTCAGCTTGTTTTCACAAAATATGAAGTTAAAGTACTTCTACAGTACCGAAGATCAGCCTTGTTGACTGGTGATGGGCAGGATGCCATTACTATATGGGATGTGTGATGTGACTCGTCATTTTCCTTTGGTGGCATGATATATGACTTGTTGATAATTGCAGATTTTATTTTTAAATTTATGAAAATTGAAACCATTGACAATTGTCGACTTGGAATTATCCATCTAAAGACTGCTATATTCAAACCATATAAATTATTTATAGTTTTTAAACCCTTTGTTACAATTTAGACTTTTTGGATCTTGATGTATCAGTAGCCTTAGTTTCTAGTAAGTCTAGTAGAAAAGGTCCCTCAAGGTGTGAGATCAAAGATTTAACATGTATCATTGAGAGTTGTCACATGTCTTATACAAGGTCAACATCTTGTTGCCATGCCTAATCGTACTCAAGACTTTACCTTTATTTGGTTGATTATCGTGATCCATCATCTCAAATTCTTGGATAAATACTCAAAACTCCCAAGACATATGAGTGTAAAACTATAAGGCCTAGTTTCACACTTGTATATTTGTAGATGAAGTTTGTTTCAAAATTCTCACTGTTGTACAAAGTTTCCTTGACATTCCCCATGTTTAATTGTTAAGCCTTTTTTCCTTTGGCAAGAATGTAACGACTAATAATCTTGTTTTGCAGTATGAGAATGTGATTGGCAAGGATGTGGTTGCTTTTTCAAATGGGTGGAGACCAACTGGTGCCGTGACGAACTTATCTGATGGAACAGTCAAACATCATCCAGAGGCTCCTGCTCAAAACTCTGCCCGTGCACCTAAACCGCCTCCTGTAAAGAGAAAATACAGCGTTAAGAGGATGAAGAAAAACTAGCAGGAAGTGTGCTCATCCTTGTTGAAGGAGATTGTGTTTGTTTATGACTAGTCGTCTTCAACAGATCCTAAGCTATATATATCTTTTGCTCTGTGGTTTTAGTAAAATGTTATGTCTGGTGATAAACTTTCTCTTGTTTTTGCCTCATGTTTTGCCCTGAGTTCACCTGCATCTTGGATGTATGTAAATATATGCAAGCTAACTTGGAAGATGTCTGCTTTGTCCTCTTTCCAGAAAACGTTGTTACTACTATTTACTAGTGACACTGGAACCAGATGAAATTAAGTTTTCTTCCATTGATGATGTGTTCATCTTTTTTGCAAAATGGTGAAGTCTGCTAGATTAGTGCCCTTTCTACTTTAGGGGAGGAGACTCATATTTTACGGGTTCGAACCAGACTTGTAGGTTTGGTCGAAACTTTGTATTTATCTTAAGATGTCCGTAAGTCTTAAATCCTTACTTTGCCTCAGCTTCTACTACTAATAGAAAAACAACTTGCTATATTATACATAAATTTTCATTTTGGCACTCCAATTTAACCTTTCGAACTTCATTTTTTATGTTCCATTTAGACACTTTTATTCAAAGAATCAACAAAGTGGATGTGTGTACTATTAGAAAATTGGAAAGAAATCAAGATAAACACAGAAGAGTTTGGGAGGTAGTAAACTTCTCACTAAACTGAAACAATGAACAACCTTTATAAAGGCAATACACATCCTACATTATCTCAACCACTAAACCATAAAAGAAATTAAAACTGACCTACTAAGTCACACGTTTCCAGTAACTTGGAAATAGCAACCATATACCCTTAAAACTAGGAAAGAAGAAACTTAATTAATTAAAATATCTAACATGTACTTCACACACCATGACATGACACAAAAGTCAATTAAAAACACATACACAACTCCTATAACTTGCCCCATTTTTTATTTTGATACCGTATCTTTGCATTGTTTCATTTTAACCCTTCAACTTTATTTTATATACCATTTAAACACAAAATGCTAATTTTATGATTTCTTTATTTTTATATATGTTCTTCATTTCCACTTTTTCATTTTAAAAATCAACGTCATATCTTTTAAAAAAATTAACGGATGAACATCATTTTTCATTTTTTTTAAGAGTTTCTCTACATTATTATGTGAAAAAATAACCGACGAAAGTGTGTTGTTTTTATTTTTAAAAATAATTAATTAAATTAAATGACACCACAATATTTTTTTTCATATATAGTTATTTGGATTTAACTCAAATACCAGCTTTCTAATTTTTCATCAACTAAATACGAGTAAAAAAAACTCATGTTCATTGCTAATTATTAACATTGCAAAAAATGCTAAAACTTGACACACTTCGTTAGGTTGTCATTGATTTTTTTAAGAAAGAAAATCAACGCACTTTTGTAGGTTATTTTTCACACAAAAATAGAGAGAAACTCTCATAAAGAAATTGTTATTTTTTAAAAAAAAAAAAAAAAAAAAATTCATGATCATCCGTCAATTTTTATTTTATTTTTACAATAACTAACGGATGAATGTTGATTTTTAAAATGCAAAATTGCAGTTGAAGAGTATATATAGAAATAAAGAAATCGTAAAATTAGCATTTTGTGTTTAAATGGTATATAAAAAAAGTTGAAGGGTTAATATTTTATTATTTTTTTAAAGAAAAAAACATATTTTGTCTTTCACTCTCTTAGAGAAAGTGTGATGCACATACTTTGCCACATCACTTAAAAGTGCCTAAATGAAACATAAAAATTGGAGTTAAATGATTAAAATGAAACAAGATTGAGTTGGAGTGTCAAAATGAAATTTATGGACAAATTTAAGGGTCTGCATATGTGTTTGGCCAAACTAAAAATGAATATTTTGTGTTATATTAAGAGAATTTGTCTGTAGAGGTTTAGCGACAAAATTATTCAGTTTGTATTTACAAGAAAAAAATGGATAAGTAAATAATTATTTGTTCCAAAAACAAAGACAACAATTGGGTATGGTTTACAAAAGTGAGTTGTGACTATTAATTAGTTAAACTTTTTTATTTTTCGATTGCTACTTCGTAAATTTTACACTTTTATCCTTGAACTCATCTAACAGGCCAGTACCAATTTCTTAATTTTTGTGTTCCATCCATTCCAAAACCTAATTGCAAATTATTAAGGTTTATACAATTTCGTCTTCGGATAAAAGTCTTCCACATAATTGATTGAACTTTTTGCCTTCATTAGAAATTTCTTTTTTAGACAAATTATTTTTTCACCTTTTTCTTCAAATTATTATTTAATTTATCCTTATAATATCATATAGTAAAATAATGATTCAGTGTTCAGACCTAGAAACCACATCTTAATATTCAGATGTGCATTCAGATTCTAACAACTTAATCTTAATGCATATCTTAATATTCAGATGTGCATTCAGATTCAGACGTCTTAATCTTAATGAAAACAAATGAGGTCTTAGTTTTTTTTTTTTTAAACTTTCCTTTTATAAAATATTATGAAAATCAATAAGTTTTTTTTATTACTTTTTCCGACAGTTTGGTGTGGCATTATAGCCTTTCAATTCTATATAGGTTTGCACGTGAGAAAGGGCTGCGTATCGATCGTTTTAGTTCGATTTTGGAATTTATCGGTTTTACTTATCGGTTATCGGTTTGTAATCATGCTAAATCATTATAGAACTGTTTAAGATATTGATTTATCGGTTAGTGATCGTTATCGGTTTGGTTATCAGGTTAACCGTTAATTGTTCACATAATTTTCGTTGAGAATTACTAATGTACTAATCACTAATTAACAATCCGCAATAGCCAGTAGTCACTAATGAACTTTTCCGTGTTAGTCTATTACTACATAAAACACTTAATAAAATTTCATATTAATTAACCTGGACAGAGATGTCAATATTGCCCAAACTGGCAAACTCAAAAGGATTTCTCATAACAACAAAGTCAATTTTGATATGAACTATAAAGAGAAACCATTAAAGCACTACAAAAGAAAACCATTAATGATCATGAGACCATTACTAATAAAAAAAAATTCATTGCAGATTGTAGTATTGCAATATTGTAGGCATATCTCACTAACTCACTCACTGTAATGAGAAGATAAAAACAAAGACTTAAAGTAAGGGAATCAATCATTTGAACCTCAATTTAGACACTTAGAGAATGGTATTCAATATAACTCGTCGGTGTGGGAGCAGTGACAGTGAATCAATGAGTGATGTCGCAGTTTGGAAAATTATTGTGAAATTTGAGTGTCAACTATAAAGTCACTGTAAAGAGTCTGAGGACTGAAGTGTAAACCCTAAAAGCTAAAAGTGCCTAAAACCTTAAGTAATATAAATGTAATTAATTAAACTTCTTATCGGGTTATCGGGGCACCCGATTAGAAATATGGTCAAACCGAGACCCGAACTGATAAGCCGATAAGAAGTTTATAGTAAATCGAGACCCGAACAATTAAGCCATTAACCCGAACCATTGACCCAATAACTGAATTATCAATTTGGACTATCAATTTCGATTCAGTTTTGAACAGCACTAACGTGAGACACTTGAAATATTATAAATATAATTAAATAATAATTTAAGTAAAATAATTTATACATGTAAAATGCATACACTTAAATAATTGACATTTAATTATCATTTTATTTAGCTTATACTTCTTAAATTTTTACTTATTTGTAAGAGATAAAACTCCTAATATTTAATATTTGAAATTGACTAAAATTTGGTTTGTCTGATCTTTCCTAATTTAAATTAAGTTCTAATAATTTAAGACTTTAAAATCAATTACAATTTTAATAATTTGTAGTATTATTTTCTTAACTAATTATTGAATAAGAAATTCAATGCCTCTATTTTCTTTTTGAGGGATCTATTGTACATCAATTAATTGATAATCAAGAAGTTGCGCGCTTTCGGAAACATCGAAGATTCGATCTATGAGTGGATTTTCTTGAACAGGCGAATCTTCTATGAGTGGATTTTCTTGAACAGGCGAAATTCTCTTCTTTATAGATGTAAAACATGTATTTTGAACAAGACATAATAGAAGGATATATTTTATCATAAATATTCATCCATGAAATTAGATTTAAAGCCTATATTTTGAACAACATACGAAATAGGAAAATATGTTTTCTTTTTCATGATTTTTTTTTTATTCTTTATATAGCGTTCTTTTGCTAATCCCCTAAGAGATCTGACCATGTAAACTCCTTTTTTCGATTTTAGAGACAATTATGCTTTATCAAAAAATCACAACACTTAAAGTTTGAACAAGAAGAAGAGATGTGGAAGAATTGCAAGGACAATTGTTCTAATAAAATACGTTGATTTTTGTTCAAAAATCTTATTGGTAGATAATAAATTTTAACTAGTTTAATTGAAAGTTCTATACTTTTATGGATTTAGTCCTTTAACTACTCAAAAACTTATCAGTTTTCGTTCATTAACTATACATTTATCGATTTTAGTCCTTTAAGTATTCAAAGACTTATTCGCTTTGGTCCCTTAACTATACACTTACCAGTTTTAATCCTTTAAGTATTCAAAAATTTATCAGATTTGGTCTTTGTCCATTTTTTTATACAAATAGTTTAGGTTTATATTAATGGAACTCTTCGTGAAATTAAATCTTTAACCAATTTTTTAAGTTGTTTCTCTATCCCCGCTATTTTTCCCCTCCAAATTACTCTTATGAAAAGAGCAATAACCTCAACGATTCAAAATAAAATTAATGAGGAAAAAAGATATAAGTCCTAATTTTATTCAATGGAGGATAAAATGAAGCATATAATTATTGCTAATGACTTGAGTATATTGTGTTCCGTTCTTTGACGGTTAATGATTTATAATCAGCGCAAATATTTTTAATTTTATTTTTCATACAAAAAAATTGATCTTATTACTCAAATTTCTCTACATAAAATAAAATGAATAAATTAATAAAATCAATCTATATTTTTTAAGAAACTAATATAAATTTCAACTTTTGAAAAATTAAACGAATTCCCTTCAATAAAGTCGTTGGAGTACAATTTTTGAATTCAACGGGTAATATTTTTTTTATAATAAAGTTTAGCATATTCAAGTCATTAGTAGCAATAATATGCTTCATTTTATCGTTAGTTGAATAAAATTATGACATATATTTTCTTTTCTTGTGAATTTTATTTTGAATCATTGAGGTTAAGGTTCTTTGCATAAGGATAATTTGAAGTAAAAGTAGCGGGGAGCGAGAAACACCTGAAAAAATGACTAAATGATTAATTTCTCGAGACATATATTCTGTTAATATAAACCTAAGTTATTTATATAAAAATGGATAGAGACCAAACCTGAAAAGTTTTTAAATACTTAAGGACTAAAATCTATAAATGTATAGTTAAGGGACTTAAACCGATAAATGTATAGTTAAGAGACCAAATCTGATAAGTTTTTGACTAGTGGAAGGACTAAATCCGACAAAAATATAGTTAAGGGACCATTATAGACCTACTCCAACAGTTAAGGGACTATTTATGTCGTTTTCTCTATATAAAAGGTTCAAAGGGGTATCTTTGTCATTTGTCTATTTTATCCTAGGAAAAGTTATCTCGAAATTACTAAACAATCTAAGGAAATGATAATTTATTCCGATACTAATTATTAATCTCAAGATAAATTATTCCAAACTTACCAACCGAATAATTAAGTGACACTATAATTTAATATCAAAATTATTTGATATTATCCAACACACCAAACAACCCCTAAAAGTTGAAAAAAGAAATCTCACAAAATTAATATAGATTTGCAAGTGAAATGCAGAAAAAATGCACGGCTAAACATAAATTTAACTTTCAAATTCTCTTTTTTCCCAATCTATTTTTCTAGCCGTCTAAAAGTATTTTTTTCCTTTTCGTGTTTTTACGTACTCTAGAATCCACGATATGACACCTTGTTTGGAGGGTCGTTATTTGTTTTATTGTATTATTAATTTAAATATTAAATTTTATTATATCGTATTATTTAAATTCATTATTAGGTAATAATAAAAAGTTTTATTTTGTGTAACGATTGATTTGGTGTGATCACGTCAATGTCTCAATATTTTTTTACTCATTTTGTCTTTACTTATTATTTAATAATCTTATTTTATCCTACTTTTTTAACATAGCTCTACCGCTCTACCTCGTAACTTTTTTTCTTGTAGATTCATTATTCAAATTGTTGATGTACTCCCTTCGTTCTTTTTTATAAATAGTTGGTTCATAATACTCGTCATTAAATAAAATCAATGCATAATTTACAATATTCTTCCTATTTTACCCTTGTGAGTTATTAATTTTGAAAATATACATTTGACCAACATAGAAAAATTAAGTGAATAATTCAGGTTCATTGGTCAAATTAATTAATCAAAATAAATTAATTCATATTCATTGATTGAAAAGTTAACCTAAAAAAATAATTAAATAAGGATATAATAGTAAACTTACTTAAATTTTTAATGCACCTGAAATAAAAAATTGTGACATATAAATAAAAATGTAGGGAGTATGTCATTATGTAATGATGAAAACAATATATTAATTCGTCAAAAATATTATATTCATCAAAACAACACAATATGATAGGAATATTATGAAATATTCCATTCGTTTAAAAAAGAATGGCCTTCTTTTCTTTTTGTCTGTTTAAAAAAGAGTGACCTCTTTCCTTTTTTGGTAACATTTTAATTTCAGTTTTCCACGTGACATGTTTAAAGCCACAAGATTAAAGGACAATTTAGTACATTTGACATAATTTTAATTTAGAACCACAAGATTCAAAAGCCTTTTTTATTTTCTAAAACTTTGTGTCAAGTTAAATCAGGTTACTCTTTATAAAACGAAGAGAGTAATATATAACAATCATCCATGAGAATCTGTTTACCATCCGAGCAATTCCTCATCTAGTTTTTTTATTCTATTTTGAGAAATAAATAAATAAAAATCCCCCCTTCTTCCTTGTCAAAGTGCAACGAAAACATAGCGCCCATATCAACTGATCACTTATCTCCATAGCATCAATAAATTGCTGGCTCTCGTAAAATCAACCCCAAAATTTCCATCAACTCTCTTTTCAATGGCTGCTCTTGCTTCTTCATCCTCTCTTCTCCATTCTTCTTCATCTTTCAATTCTTCTTCAACTCCATCAATCTCCCCTGTTTCCCGAATTTCTCTTAAATTCCCTTCTTCTTCGCTCTCTTCATCTCTCTCAATTTCCCCATCTTTCCTTGCATTTTCTCTAAATTCAAGGCGGGTTTCCCCTAATTCGTACTTCAGTACTACTGTCGTTCAGGCGAGTGGTGCAGTTGAGAAGAAGAAGGTGCTTATTGTTAATACAAATAGCGGTGGTCATGCAGTTATTGGATTCTATTTTGCTAAAGAGCTTTTGGGATCTGGTCATGATGTTACTGTTCTTACTGTTGGAGAAGAGAGCTCTGATAAGATGAAGAAAACCCCTTTTACCAGATTCTCAGTTAAGATTATTATCCATTCTATTATTACTATCGAAAAAGTGAAAATACATTTTTGTTGTTTTTCAAATTCTTATGATCAAACATAACTTTCGAAATTTAACTCTGGAAAAAAAAGTAAAAACAAAAATTGATAGATTCAATGGGACACAGAATGCTACTACAAATATATTTGTCATTCACTTTTATTTTGTTTTATTATATGGAGGCTGACACAATTTAATTTTAAAATTTTATTATAATACGTGTCATTAAGATATCGTTAGTATTTTTTGAATTTATTGTCTTAAATATGACATTTTATGATTATAAAAGTGTGTCACTAAGATGAAATGAAAAAATAAATTTGAGAAGTTCAAAACAGAAAACTGTTATTCTTTTTAGAAATATAAGTACCAAAAAGCAAAAAATGCAATAAAAAATAGAGTAAATTGGTGCTAGTAGAGCAATGGTTGATACGTTAGTTTGATAAAAGAAAATATAAGATCAAAATTTAAAAAATTGAGTTCTTGAAAATTGTGTTGTGGAGCATATTGAACATCCTGAAATAGGAACTATCATATAAATTGGGACGGAGGGACTATTTTTTATGTCAAACATTGATTCGATAATTTCTGTGTTTGTTTAAAATCTGGTGTAATGTTTACATTTTATTGGCTAATTTCAGGAACTTACCGGTGCTGGTGGTCGAACAGTATGGGGTAATCCTGCAGATGTTGGGAAGATTTTAGAGGGTGAAGTATTTGATGCTGTTTTGGACAACAATGGTAAAGACTTGGATTCTGTAAGGTTTGTTTTTTTCCTCTTGCTCATAATACTTGATCGTAGTTTTAGTTAAGTTTCTTTTCAAGTAGTGTATGATGCTTTTGGATTCAAATGTTCAGATTAGACGTTGTTGATCACATAGTATTTTCTTGTTTATGTAGTGATACACTAAAGTATTAGAAATGTAGGATGATGACCGACTTAGTTAGGTGGAATGTATACAAAACCTTACCCCTGCCTCGTGGATGTAGAGAGGTTGTTCCCAAAAGACTCTCTACGCAAGTGGAGTAAATCAAAGAAAATACAGCAGTAAAGAAAACATGACAACTAATAAGGAAAACAATACATAGAATTCAAAGAAAAGAACATGAGAGTATCAATATGTGAGGATTGGGGAAGTTAAGAATGTGCAGAAGTCGAAGAACTTAACTTCACGCTCCCAAACCAGTGAGTTTAGCACTTTTTGCGCTCTGCATAAGAACCATCAGTTACACATTTCAATTATGTAATGGTGATTAAAGCTTCAGATACAGCGACGTAAAGATGCATAGTTAATCACAGTTTTCTAATAGCATCATTTCTACTTCAGTCCTGTAGCTGACTGGGCCAAGAGTTCAGGTGTCAAGCAATTTTTGTTTATCAGCAGCGCTGGAATCTACAAGCCCACTGATGAACCTCCTCATGTTGAAGGGGTAGGATTAATGTTTTGCTTCCACCTATATAACAAGAATTTGCTTTGTCAAGTAAACTTTCGACCTTACAGGATGCTGTGAAAGCTGATGCTGGCCATGTGTTAGTCGAGAAATACATATCTGAGATATTTGGTAATTGGGCAAGTTTCCGTCCCCAGTACATGATCGGCTCTGGCAATAACAAGGATTGTGAGGAATGGTTCTTTGATCGTAAGTAAAACAAGCTTGCATATATAGGCACTTCTAGTTTGTGTAAGGAATAATGTATGGCATTAACAGGAACCGTGTCTCATCTTTTTATTGTATCATACAGGTATTGTTCGTGGACGACCAGTTCTAATTCCTGGCTCTGGCATGCAGCTAACCAACATATCACATGTCAGGGACTTATCATCCATGCTTACTCTGGCTGTCCAGAATCCAGCTGCTGCTAGCGGTCACATCTTCAACTGTGTAAGTGACCGTGCTGTGACATTGGACGGAATGGCAAGATTATGTGCTAAAGCTGCAGGAAGCTCTGTTGAAATTGTGCATTATGACCCCAAGGCAGTAGGAGTTGATGCCAAAAAAGCTTTTCCTTTCCGCAACATGGTATGTATCCATATTTTCTAGGAAAAGGGCGTGATATACCACTCAACTTTGCGATTTAGAACTGATATACCCTTATCATATGAGCCATTTGTGTTTTTGTAACAAGGGGTATATCACACTCTTTTCCCTTTATTTTATTGATTGACATATCCATCTTCTGAACATCTTGTTCTCTCTATCGAAATCCGTTCTTTATTTCCACTGTGTGTTTCTTTGCAGCACTTCTATGCTGAGCCTAGAGCTGCCAATGAGATTCTGGGATGGAGTGCTACAACTAACTTACCGGAAGATTTGAAGGAGCGATATGAGGAGTACGTGAAAATTGGCAGAGACAAGAAAGAAATGAAGTTTGAACTAGACGATAAGATACTAGAATCTCTAAAAGTACCAGTTGCTGCTTGATTAGCCTCATCCCACTTTTTTTTTTTACATTCTTCAACTTTTCAAATTTGAGCTATTTATAGAGGACTATGAGCATGCCTGTCCATCTTCCCTACAAATCATCTAAATGTTGTAAGAAATTGGTCAAATTCAACAACTGAGGAATGTGATTATATTACTCATCCATAATGCATCAGATCATTGCTGCAGCTGCATGAGATACTTGATCCAGGAAAAAGGGACTATGTTTAAGATGTGTTGCGCGAAAATATTCTCCAAGAACTCAAAACATTGTAATAATACTGTAAGCAACACATGAAGTCGATAAAATCATAATAAAAATATTAAAGAACAATTCTCAGCCTCCATACACACAGGTTGGACCAAAGAAGTGTTTGAACCTGACACTTATAGCAGGAAATGAGAATGAAATCTAACCTACATAATGATAAGAGTTATAAGCTAAACTGGTTTATTAAGTACAATCTGGCAATTGACATATGAGCATAACAAGAATTTAGACTAGCTTATTCTTCCTGCTTGATATCGAGATCCTTGAGCCTGGTCTCCAAATCATTCTCATTATCACCTCCTTCATCAGCCTCTTCGTCATAATCTTCTCCTTCAGGATCATTGTCATCCAAAGGTCCAAGCACGTGAAGTGAATTCTTAAAAATATCTTTTACCTCATCAATTCCTTCATCAGATATGAAGTTGCCATTGATGTTCAGCACCTTAAACCCAGGTTTGTTCACTACAGCTTGTGCCAAGCACCTGGCACCAGCTCTTCTTATTGCATTGGTACTCATATCCACTTCAGTTAATCGACCGTGACCATCCTCCAATGCCTTCGCAATTAAGATAGCACCCTCATCTTTTAATTCATTCTCTCCCAACTTCAACGTGGTTAGAAATTGTTTTGCAGCAATACAGGCCGCCAGAGCAGGAGCAGCTTTAGCTGTGATGTCATTTCCATCCATCTCCAAAACCTCAAGGGATGGAACAGATTCCTTGAGGACATTAGCAAGAGCTATGGACCCCTCATCCTCCAAATTCAGATAACTTAAGTAAATTTCAGTTAAGCCGGAAAAGATTGATAGTACTTTGCTCAAGGCAATTCCAGCTTCCACACCAAACATGTTGTCACGCAAATCAACCTTCTTTAAATTCCTACATTCTCCAAGTGCTTGTGAAAGAGCAACCCCACCTTCAGATCCTACCCTTGTAGATGAGCACCGGAAATCCTCCAATGCAGGAGAATGCTTCACAAGTTTAGAAATAGCAAGTGCACCCTCATCCCCTGTCATGTTATTGTGAAAATGAAGGATACGAAGTTTATCAGTTGAAGGGATTAGCTCGCAAACTGCTTGTGCTGCTTCCTCTGAAATGCCGTCATTCATTAAATAGAGTTCTTCCAAGTTCTTTTGTGACTTTAAAAGTGCCCCAAATGCCCTTATTCCTTTTTCACCTAAAGCATTGTTAGAAAGATCGAGATACCTCAGGTCACAGGCGTCCAAAGCAGAAGAAAAGATTTCCATGACTTCCAGGGCTTCTTCCTCTGGTCTACCTGCTACGAAGTCTGAAAGGTCAACTTCTGTCAATTGATCTTTAAGAGAGGACAAAATAGGTCCTGCAATTTTAGCAGCATCCACGCCAAAGCTTCTATTGCTGAAACATATCCTTTTATAATTATTCCCTGGTTCACTTAATGGTTTCAATAACTCAGACGCCTCTTCTGCAGTTATGAAATCCCGTCTACCTTTGGATATATCAAAAATAGTAGTTTCATCAGATGCTTTAACCTTCTCAGATACAATACCTTCTGCAGATTCCTTTGTCTGAGGGCCTCTTTTAATAACTTCTAACATGAGCTTACTAGATTCCTTAGCATAAAGTTGCACAGCAGAACTTCCATCGCCATCAGGCTCCTTGTCAAAATGTTGATTGGCAGAATCAAAAGCCAGAGCTTCTATTTGTTTGGCATCCTCTTCAGCTTCTTCTTTACTCAAAAGACCATATTTCCTGGATAGGATGGATGGAGTAATAAGATTCTTGGTCATTCTCTCCACGAGCATTAGCCTGGTACTTAAACTTGGGGGCCACAGCTTCATAGAGAATCCTGCAGCATCCATCTTCAATAGCCTGGAAAAGAAGCTGCAATCAGAAGATCATTTCATACAACAAAGGAAGCGTAAGGAGATGTGCTCAACCATATATTCTGTTTAAAATTTTGCAAATTATTCAAGGACACTCGAATAAACTTTTGAGTTTTTGCAGCACTAATACAGAACATAACGGCTGCTAAGTACAAGGAAAACAATAACAAATGTGCTTGGAAACTGCTAAGTTGTTCAACTCCACTTCCGATATCGCATCCATGTACGACATGGGGTGTGGGATCCGTAATGGATTTGGTCAACCAATTTTGAATAATTTGACCAAAATTGACTGAGAAATTCAGGACAGATACCTGTGATTTCTGTAATCAAAACAAAAACTAGGATGAAATTGAAGAAAATGAAATAGCTTGTATATGGAAATTTCTATGTCAATCCTTTTTCCTTTCCTTTTGGGATTCTCCTCTTGATTAATATTTTCTCCTCGGAATACCTTGTAAGTTTTCCACATAATGTCTCATAAAGGATCCGACATTTCGATATTTGAATTATTTTTAGCTGAACCCCTGCACCGGTATCCGTACCCCTGAATCTTAAAATTTTGATCATAAAGGATCTGACATCTAGATCGACACCCGTATATCAGACATCCGCACCCGAGTCCCAACAACTTAGGGTACATATATAAGTTTTCAGCATGTCTGTGACTGAGCTCAAAAGATAAGCATTTCAACAATTGTTGATGTGCTTTTATTTTTATTTTTCCAATTAGTGAGCATTTTCTTTACAAAAGAAGCACAACAAATTGTTCCACTAACACTATGGTGTGGTTGCCAAGAAAGGGGGAAGTGCCAGATAGTTAACTTTCTTGCATTTATGAAAGTTGTCTGAAAAATGGTAAAAACCTTCCACTATGTTAAATCCTCCAAAATGTGTAGGAAACTTGAAGGAAAATGAATCTAACAGGCACATGCAAGAAAATGATTATCCAATAACTTTCTTAACATCTAAATAAGTGCAAAAGATTATGCCAAAGCACCTGTGTGATCAGAATAAGATCAAATCAACTATGTCACTACTACAATCACAAATAATTCTATTTCGACCCTCTTCAATAAATGTTTACACCTTGATAAGATATACCTAGAGGCAGTGGCGGATCAAGGATCTGCAGTTAGTAGGTGCTTCACTTTTTTTAACGTAAAATTGTTACTGTTCATTTAGTATAAGTGCAAAAACTATTTAAACACAATAGTGAAAAACATTAATGCGAAAGTCATGTTTAATATTACTATCGGAAAAGAAGACTTCGAGTCACAAATTATAATGTACTCTACGACTTTTCACATTTTAAAATTAAAATGAGTAATAATAACATCGCTTACACTCGCGAATATCTTATGCTTAACATAGAAAATTAGACAACTTAATAAGTATATAAAAATTACTTGTGGAGGATCAATCCCATGACCTGTGGTACCGCAGCTTCAGCACCCACTTACTAACCAACGAGTCACATCCAACAGTTATTTACTGGGTGCTTACTAATTAATTATATAGGTTTCATAGTATTTCTTATATACCTATATACATTTCACGTTGGGGTCCATGGGTGCTCGAGCACCCACAAAGCTCTATGTGGATCCGCCCTTGCCTAGAGGTACTTTCCATAGGAAGTACTATGGGAAACAATACTAACAATTAACCACAAAGCATTATCAGCAACAAGCTTTGCTATTTTCCACACAGCACTGTTCCATACTTTTGAGTTTCAACTAAAAAGGAAGATTTCTTCCATAGTCTATCATTTGAATAATGTCTCTTACAAGTATATCCTCAGGATAATAAACATGAGTTGTCCCACAACAAGCAAGTAGCAACAAATAGTTCTGACGTTTGACATCAGTTAATATAAAATCATTCCAATTTCTTGTCTTTTCTCAGCACCTTCCAAGCTTTTCAGTTGAGGTGCTGCAATCTTGTTTTGCTTTCTGATAGGTAAATTTTGTATGTGTATAAGCATCAGGTGTATGCTGGCACATAAAATAAGTACAAATGGCATCTTGTTTCCAGTCACTTGATCGGCAGAATTATTTTATCTCACTGCACTAGCAGAATCAGTATTTGACCAATAAATGCAAGACTTCTAAAATGATATTAGTCATATAGTAACAATAAGGTTCGTGCATATTGACATTCAGGTCATGGTCATAAGTTGCAAAACACAGACACTAGAGTTAAAATTACATATAAGCATCACACCCTGGTAAAATAAGGTAATATCTTCCTCAAAAGAAACATCTCCCCTGTGCACCAAATACAATGTGTTTAACTAAATGATAAATCATATATTTGATCCACAAAAGGAAGTTGACTTCAGACTTTTAACCGTTATATCTTGTCAGTTGAGCAAATGTAAGCACTTATCATTAGAAGGCTAAGAGCTCTATTTATCTATTGAAGTATTATTGTTTCTCTTTTGTAGAGGGCCAAAAGGTTCACAAAAGGTGGTGAACTATTCCAATTTTACTGTCATTGCATCTCCAAATAAAAAGCAAATGCATTTATGATAAGCTACTATCCATGATTCAAGATGACTATTCCTTTACTTCCCAAAGTTATTTCTAAAGCTTGTGAGCAAATATCACACAAAAACACATTATGCTTGAGCCACCCAAGGGTGTGTCCTAGTGGTCAAGGAAGGGGGTTGAGAACCATGAGGTCACAAGTACATTTTCCATCAACGGCAAAAACACTAGGTGATTTCTTCTTATTTGTTTAAGCCTTGGTGGACAGAGTTACCAAGTAATTGTGTTGGTGGAAGGTAGAAGATACCACATGAAATTAGTCAAGGTTCGTGCAAGTTGGCCCGGACACCACAATTATCAAAAAATAAAACTCAATATGCTCACAACATATCTCAAAGTTTTTGAGTTTATAGCATTTGCTTTTTTCCCTTGCATCAAGTAATAACTCAAATAGAATTCAAGAGAAAATAAGAAATAGATTTATTGGCATTTTGCATTGATTAATGGGAAATTTTTCAGATAGCCACAGGACTAAAGACTCCATCTTTTGATTCTCCCTCACTCCCTTCCTCTTCAAGTCAAGGATTGATCACTGAATCAAAACAAATTTTGTACTGTTTCATTTGTCCGGTGTTGTTAGATAGACGGATCCATCAAGAACGAAGCATGCCCTCTTTCAAATCTCTGGGACTTTTCAAGTTTTCTACAGAGTACTACAGAACAACAAAAAGATAATACTTCTTTCGAGCCACTGAAGGTCTTAAGGAATAAGTGTAACCAGCAGAGCCGTGAATTATAGTTCACAAGTCCCATTATATCACATTTCTTCCATTTTAGTACAAAAAAAATCCAACCAAACACATTCATCCTTTAGGCTATCAGTAAAAAATGCATTTCCGCTCAATATCCGTTTCTAGAAATACTAAACAAGACTAAAAAATGGCACAAATAGAGCAGAACAGATACAAATGATTCACATTGTCTACATCAACTATTTTAAGATTTGAGGCATAACTGATTGAACTCCATCTATATTTACACAAACATAAACTATATTCTGATTCAAATACACAAAAGTGAGTCTCAGTATTCGTTAAAACGAAGCAGAAAATATCATTCAAATGATGAAAAGAAAAGAAAAGGAAATGCAATCATAATTGAAGGAATAGACAAATGGAGCAATACAAAACAAAATTAAACCTAAAATCTTCATAAATGAATGTAGGCAGAGAGGAGTAAGAGGAACTTACTGGTTGGAGAAACCCTAGAAGTGGCGAAGATGGATAAGAGAGAGATCCAGAAAACCCTAGAAAAAAGAGAGGGGAGAGAGAAGTGGAGTTGGAGTAAAGTAAAGAGATAATTAAAACTAATTCAAATGCAAGTTATGTGCAATCATGATAATCGTGTGCTGCAGGAATTTTTGAGGAATTCGATTTGGAGGGAAAATGCCCTTTTTTAGGCCATGACATCACTGACACAAATTTCTTTTTATATACTTCACTTTAGAATTTTATGATAGATATTTCAAAATCGAAAATTGAAAAGGGTTAAAATTATTCTTTAACTATTCGAAATAGGAGAATTAACTTGTGTGCATTGTGTGTCAAGGTAAATTTAACGGTAACAACCAAACTCGTTAAACCTCATTTTTATTCTATTTCTTTTTAATATTTTAAAATACTTATTTCTTTAATTTTTCTCTCTCTCGGACTCCATAACTGCCGTCGGATTTGGGATTCTACTATTCGTGGTTCTCTCTCCCCCTAAGCTGCTAAGCTCCTCATCTAGGATTTTTATGATCTCTTTTATTCATTTGAAAATATCCATAAAAGGTCTTTGACCTTTGATTTTTTGGGGAATTATTTTAAATTGCAGTAGATGTTTGTATTTGAATCTATTATTGATTCTTATGATGTTTTAACCTGATGTCGTTATCTCCGATCTCCAATCTCATCTTCTTAGCAACTTCTTGGTATGTTCGATTTAGATTTTTTATTACTTTGTATAATCATATTTCACTAAATATTTTTTTTAATTAAATTTTTTATCCAAAAATCATCTTATTAATGTAGGCAAATGCCCAATTAGTACATAAAGCAATAAATGACCTGGCCCATAAAATAGGACCCAGGTCCAAAAGGAAAAAATATGTCGAGTTTCCAAAACTCTTCCATGAGCTACACTTTGACTTGACTTTCTTAGAACCCTATCCCATTTCCACCCTTTCTCCACCGTTTCTAAGTTGTCTCCTTCATGGTTGACCAAGTAATCTTGGTGATTTCCGACGTGGGTATCATTCCATCTAGCTCCTTGAATGTCTTTGAAGTTCTGCCTATCTCCCTCCTTGCTTCCAGGTAAGATTTTCGTCCTTATCTCCTTCTTTTTCTTCCGTGTATGAGCTACTGATTCTCGTTCCCTTTCAGATCGAGGTGTAGTCCCAAGGGATCGTAGGTGGGCTTCATTTTTGCTTAGATTTGACTCTGATTGTGCACTTGATGCTCCATTTCTCCCTGGTATCATTAACTCGCAACTCAGATAATTTGACCAACAAGCCCTCTTTTTATTAAAGTTTTTTGATAGCCAGAAACTCTATTCGTAGCTTTGTTTTGCACTGTTGTACTATCCTCTAAGAAGCATACTTTTATCTTGAAATATCTGTGCTTTATGCTTCCTCTCTTGTCTGGTGTTTTGTAAATATGCATTCTGCTTATGTGACTACCTCATTGATGTTTATTTATGTTATTTCCTTTATGTTTCTGCACTGCTTTCATTGAATGTTGATTTTGCGTGTTTTCACCCTTATAGTTGATATTTGCGCCTTGTCTATGTTTAGATACTTCCTTGTAATGCTTGGTAGCTCCTGAAAAAATTGATAGTACTTTGTCTCCTGCGATTCCACTACTTCGTTTATCAAAGAGTCTACCACAAAATTTCCTTCTCTAAAAGTATGTGTGATTGAGGCATTTATGCTTTGAATGGCCTTCCTGATTTCCTCAATTCTTTCTACTAAGTCCCACGACACTTTCCACTCTCGCTCCACCATTTTTTGAGGCATAGTGAGTCTGTTTCTATTATAGCCTCTCTTAAATCTTCCTCTTGACAATAGTGAACAGCTTCCAGCAAAGCAAGAGATTTTGTTTCCATGTTTGTTGCTTCGCCTATTCCTTTTGCCCTTGCATATAACAGGTCTCCTTCTGCATCTCTCACCACAAATCCTATTGAGCTTGCACCGGGATTTTCTCTTGTCGCCCCGTCTGTATTGCATTTTACTCTATTTCTTTCAGGTTTCCTCCAGATTAGATAGTGGTGATGTAGTTTAGGCTTGTACTCTTTTAACTTTGTGACAATCTGGGGCCATGTGTCCTTCCAAAGATGTATCCAGGGGTATAACACTTTGATGAGCTTCCTCACTTCTTCTTGTACTTGCATCACCATTTCATTGTATGTGGTAGTTCATTCATGCTTCAAGTTATTCCTTCTTTTCCATATTGTCCACAAGATGATTGTTGGCACTGCACTCAATACCACTTTCAACTTGGCATTCTGATTTTGCTTCCACCAGGTGATTAATAGGTGTTGTAATTGCTTGTTCTCCATATTTATACCTGCAAAATTAGCAAACTGTCTCCAATGCCTGTTGGCTATGAAGGCTGTTAGAAAAACATGTGTCATTGTTTCCTCTTTCTTATCTGAACAACACCAACATCTAGACGCTATCTGAATTTTCATCAGCTTCAGATTGTCATCAATCGCAATTCCTCTTTTCCATAACCTCCACAAGAAGAAATTCACTTTAAAAGGTAGCCCCTTGTTCTATATAAATTGATAGTCTTCCCCCCTTTCATGTTTGTGTCTCATTATTTCTCAGGCTGACTTGACTGTAAAATTGCCTTGGGTGCTCCCCATCCACCATGCTACATCATTGATGTAATCATCCACTGGAGGCCTAATGGACTCCATTATGTATTTTGTCATTTCTTCAGCTTACTAAGTAGTTTCTCTCTATCCCAGTTTCCTTGATAAATGAAACTTTTGACCTTTAATTCTTCTTCCCTTGCATTTGTATTCTCCACATGCTACAGTGCCCCCAATTTAGTCCAATTATCAAACCAAAGGCTAGAATTATCCATTTTAACTTGCCACCAAATGTTATGCTCTATCTCCTCTCTGGTTGTGATCAATTTTCTCCAAGTATGTGAGGCCCCTTGCCCCTTAGCCACTGTAGGATGCTTTTCTTACCGTACTTGTTTCACATATATGATGCCCATAATGAAGTTGTTGCAGTTCTGAAATTCCACCAAAGCTTTGCACTAAAATATTTTGATACATCATGCAATGACCTGAATCCTAAATCTCCCTCATCTTTTGGAAAACACATTTTGTACTAGGCCACCCAATGCTTATTTCTAGCTTCTATTGAGTTACTCCAAAAGAACTTTGCAAAAATCTTGTGTAACTGGTCTATTGACCTTTAGGAGGATTCATGACAGATGGTAAATAGACTGGTATTGATTGTAACACATCTGCAATACGAACATACCTTCCTCCAAAGGATAGTAGCTTATTTTGCCAACTGTTCATTCTCTTCATGACTTTCTTCTGCAGATTCTCAAAATGGCCCTTGTTCTTCATATCATAAAAAAATGGACAACCTAGATAGATGAAGGGGAATGATCCTTGCATATACCTGTGATTCTTTTGATGCGATAGCTGACCCTACTTGGCACTTTCTCATGTAAGTATATCAAGATCTTGTCCAAATTAATCATTTGCCCAGATACCTCCTCATATCTTCTCAGAATGTTGATAACTTTCCTCACAGATGTCTTTTGTCCTGAGAAAATTAGAATAGTATCGTCTGCATATGATAAATGATTAATTTTTGGACTCTATTTAGGCATCACATACCCTATGTACTCTGGATCTTCAAATAAGATGTTTATACCTCTTAACAAGACTTCTGCTGTAATAATAAATAAGGTAGGTGATAGAGGGTCTCCTTGCTTTAGTCCTCTAGAAGATTGAAAGAATCCAAAGGACTGTCCATTCATCAATACAAAATACTAGTTATTGCTAATGAGTCTTACAATCATATCTATCATTCTTTCAGCAAATCCAAAGTTTCTCTTTACTTTCACCAAGAAATTCTACGACACTCTATTATAAACCTTTGTCATATCCAACTTCACCATATTCTGGTTATTGTTTCTTTTGTTGATATCTCTGACTATCTCCTGTGCCAATAACACATTTTCTGTGATACTTCTCGCTTTTACAAATCTTGTCTGATTTTTTTAGATCAATTCAGGCAACACTTTGACAATTCTTTCATGAACCACTCAAGAGATGATCTTATTTGTAAAAGTACTAAGACTTATTGGTCTGAGATCCCCAAAAGTGCTCACATTCTCTTTCTTAGGAATGAGTACCAAATTAGTGTGTGTAACATATCTGGGAAGTTCTTACCCACAGAAAAATGCCTTCACCATGTTAGTCACATTTCCCCCTACAATATCCCAACAACTCTGAAAGAACAAGCCTGAAAAAACTCTTATTTGTGGTGATCATGTCTCCCTGCATTGTCTAGATTACATTGATCTGCATCTTTCTTCATCTTCCCTTCATATAAGCATGAAATAATTTCGTGTTCATGTCCCCGTCCTTAAACCATTTCATTCCCGCCTTCTGTTTCCAGAATTCTTCTTTTACATGCTTATATTTTTTCAGTTCTGCCTCCTTCTTGTGCAATTCCTCCCTATTGCTCTTTGTGGGTGTCATCTCCATTTGAATTTCCTTTGCTTTTATCACATCCTCTAGTGTAGCTATTTGCTGAAAAACATTCCCAAATGTCTTCCTGCTCCACTTTGCCAACTCCATTTTAACCCTTTTCATCTTACTGTGAACCACCATAAAAGGGTCGCCATTTTTCTTCTCCTCTTTCCACACATCAGTAATTAAACTTTTGAAACTTTCATGTTTGGTCCAAAAATTCAAAAACCTAAATGGCTTTATAACATGTTCCTGTATTACATATAATATGTAAAGGGGCATGATCTGATCCTTGCCTTATCAGATAGTGAAGTTAACAAATTCATGAACTGATCATTTCTAAAGACCATTTCTAGCCTTTTGAAAATGCATTCAGCTTCAATTCTTCCATTCCACCAAGTGTAAGAGCTTCCTGTAAAAATGAGTTCATTTAAAGCACACGAGCTAATACATTGGCTAAAATCTATAGTTTTCAATTATGTTACTGGAAGTCCTCTCAATTTTTCCGATTCACTCCTTATAGTGTTGAAATATCCTCCGACCAACCAAGGTTTCTACAAGTTCCCTGTTGTTTTTTTCAAAGATTACCACAAGTCCAATCTTTCCAAAGAACTACACCTTGAATATATTGTTGTAACACTGAATGCTTCATTGGTTCCTATCTTCTGAAAATTGATTGACATCTGTTGGCCAGTGTCAATATGCTCTTATTCTTCCCATTCGTCGTCCTAGAAGATCCAAATTTTTGCAGAACTACTTACCTTTGCTTTGGGCATACCTAATTTTAGTTTATACTTCTCCAGTTCGGATGGACTTTGAAAAGGCTCCAAAAGAGGAATGCATGAGTATTGAATCCTTTTATGTAGGTCCATCAGTCTCTCAAATGATTTTTGAGTTCTTAGTGACCTAATATTCCAAAACATTACTTTATGAATCATTGATTACTTGTAGATGTGGACCCCTTCTTGCTCCTTGTATTGATTTCTGATTGTGTTTGAATCGTTTCTCCTTTTTTGTTCTCCCCCCTTAGCTGATTAATCTTCCTTGGTGACACATCCCCATATCCCCCTATACTTTCAATATTCTTCTCCATACATTCATCCTCTTCTCTATCTTGCCTACCCCTCTTTTCTTGATTTGTCATCTTATCTATCTCGGGTGAATTTGTTGTCTCATTTATATTTACTTGATTCTGGATATCAAAGTCCCATGTCTGACTTTGTCCCTCCTCTTGTGCTTCATGTGGTCCCTTCTCAATTTCTTTCCTCTTCTCCTCTGAAGTCTATTTCGTTTCCATATTAGTATTTGTTAACTGAATACTTGATAGTGAGTAATTGTGATCCATATTGCTTCTCTTAGTTGATTCTTCTACTCCACTATGTGCATCTACCAGATTTTCCTCAGCTTTGGAGCCAATCAAAGTTTTGGGATCCTTATTTTTCTCATCTAGTATTCTCTTATGATTTTCTTTTGTAGCTTCAAATAATCCCCCTTTATTAATTTTGTCTTCCCCATTCTTCTTCTCTTCTTCTTTTGATAAACTTCCAGATTGACCGTCACCTAAGACTCCAAATTTGTTAGTGGTTTCAAATGTTTTGTCTATTTGTTGTGGTCTTGGGTTCCACACTTGTTCACCTTTACCACGTACGTTATAGCCCCCCCTTCATGTGCCCATATTTTCTCCTCTGTTGCTGAAATACATTGGTTTCCCCCATTTTGTCTTTCCCTTTTGAACTTTCTCCAGCTCCTTTGCATCTTTCTTATCATTTTCTTTCTCCCCTCTATTTATCTTTCCATCCTCTTTTATTTCATCTTTATCTTCCTCCTTGGGGTATAATTCTAGATGAATAACGAAACATTCATTTGCATTGTGTCCCTGCAGTTTGCAGGTTTTACAGTACTTTGGAACATAATCATATTTAATCGTGATCCACTTTTACTTAATTTCCCCAGTCTTTCTCGTCATTCCTATGTTAATCCATTTAGGGAAATATCCCATATGATCCACTTCTACCTTGACCCTAGCACAACTAGGTCTCGTCTTATTTTGAGTTGCCATGTCGACCTGTAGAGGTTTCTCCACAGCTGTTGCCAATGAGAAAACTACTTCTTTTCCAAAAAAGTCTAGCAAAAGCCATCGAATTGATATCCACGCTATAACTATTGACGTCTCTTCTTATGGATTAAATAATGGACCCCACTTGAGAGTTTGTATTGGGTAGGACTAATATTTATGAGTAATATAGAATTATGATTTGGATAACAGACTGGCATAATCCTCCAACAAAGTAGCCCTGATCAGAATGTATCTATTACTTAATAATCCTATATTCACCTCCTCTTTCAGCTCACATTGTGTGGATATCAACTTTCTTAATTCTTGTATGTCTCGCCACTCATATGAAAATTTACCAATAATTGAGTAATGAAAATTATTGCTAATGATCATCTGGTCTACTTACTCATCTTCCCATATTATGTGTGGTTCCTCATGTAGATATGCAATTTGATTCAAAGGTAGACTTAGATTGTGGTTGTGACGATTTTATGGCGTTCGCATAGGTAGGCTTGGGTGAAATTGGGTTGGTGATGGTTGTCACTGGCCCTGCCTCCACCGTAGGAAGGTGACCAGTGGCCGTAGCCATGAAATCCGATAGGCAAGGCAATAATTAGGTTTTCGGCAGCGGCTCTTCCAACTCCACAATATTTTAAGCAACAAGTTTAGCCTTACAAATCTAGTTGAATATTCTTATGAAAAAATACTTTCTTATTTCACTGAATGTACATGTTGCTTTGTAACTTATTTTTATTATATGGCTTTGAGGACTTCTTCGGCAATTAATTGACGAGTAAGTCTCAAAAAGGATTCTAGAGCAACCTTTATGCTGCTAGATAAGTGTTGTTGCACAAGGAGTTGTTGGTATTACCTTGGCCAGGCTATAGATTTGCCTTCCCAAAATGTGATACTACAATTTCTTGGTTAAGTTTTGTAGATTTGTGAAATCTCTATGACAAATTCTTAACACTAAACGAGTCATATGAAACAAGCATGTGAAGGGACATTTCAGAGGCTTCAAATTATGTTTTAAGTTTTACCTCAATTAGACAAAATGTGAAATTGCCAGACACCTATCTTTGCATAGAAAATATCTGTAAATTTCACCTATTCATGGTTCTTTATGCCCTGATGCCCTCTCTTTTCACGGTCATTCAATTCTTTTGATTTTCTTTCTTCTGTTTTTGTTTTACTCCTACCATTTTATGTGCACCAATTTTTTCTGGTGAACGTATATATGTGTAAGTGTCTGTGTTGATATATATATATATATATATTTATATATATATTATTATTATTATTTTGAAATTTTTATTAATTCACAGCTACATATATCTATAGGTAGTGTGTATATGTTTATACATTTCTATATTGTTGTTGAAATATATTTTTACTGTGTGTGTATCTATCTATAGATTGATTGATTGAGATAGATAGATTGATATAGATATAAAGAGAGTGAGATAGATAGATATTAGATAGGTTGATATATATATCTACCTATAAAGATATAGATAGATTGATAAAGAGAAATTTTCTGAAATTTAGTGATTTTTGGATGTGTTGCGTCATTATGGGTTAAAAGAAGTCTATAACCTATGTTGCTCGAGCTTTCCAAAAATAAGAAAATGTAATGCAGTAAAAAATAATCCTTCCTTTGTCTAAGCATTACATTTCCTTAAGCACAATATCTTTACCTGGAAGCTTTCTGTAAACTGTTGAAAAGGTCTCCAACTTATACTTGGTGTTGTTTTGTTCCTTGGGGTCAAGTAATCCTTCATTATCTTGGAGCCATCAACGCGATACCTAGTATGCTTCCTAACAATCTCTGTTGTAACAATCAAGTCCTCCAATATGGCATCATGAACAGATGAAAGAAATATGTTGTGGAGTCCTTGAGCAGCTGAATCTCTCTTGAGAGGTCTCACTATCAAACTGGTGGCAATAATGTACTTTGCTTCGCTTCACGAGATCAGCTGCTCAGACTTTTTAAGAATATCTATGGGTGTGTCGATACTCCAAACATAGTGCATTTTTGGAAAGCTTAAGCAACATAGGTTGTAGACATTTTTTAACTCATAACGACATAACACATCCAAAAGTCACTAAATTTCAGAAAACTTCTGTGTATCAATCTATCACTATCTATATATTTAGATATATATATATCAACTTATCTATTATTTCTCTATCTCACTCTCTCTCTATTTATCAATCTATATATATCAATCAATCAATATATAGATAGATACACATATTAAAAATACATTTCAACAACAATATAAAAATGTATAAACATATACATACTACCTATAGATATATGTAGCTGTGAATTAATAAAAATTTCAAAATAATAATAATAATAATAATATATATATATATATATATATCAACACATGCACTTACACATATGTACGTTCACCAGAAGAAACCGGTGCGCATAAAATGGTAGAAGTAAAACAAAAACAGAAGGAAGAAAATCAAAAGAATTGAATGACTTTGTTCAGAGAGGGCATCGGGGGAGAGAGAACTATGAATAGGTGAAATTGTCAGACATTTTCTGTGCAAAAATTGGTGTGTGGAAATTTCACGTATTGTCTAATTGAGGTAAAACATAAAATATAATTTGAAGCCTCTGAAATGTCCCTTCACAAGCTTGTTTCATATGAATCGTTTAGTGTTAAGAATTTATCTTAGAGATTTCACAGATCTGCAAAGCTTAACCAAGAAATTGTAGTATCACATTTCGGGAAGGCAAATACAGAGCTTGGCCAAGGTAATACCAACAACTCCTTGTGCAACAACACTCGCCTAGCAGCATAAAGGTTGCTCTAGAATCCTTTCTAATACTTACTCGTCAATTAATTGCAGAATAAGTCCTTAAAGCCATATAATGAAAATAAGTTACCAAGCAACATATACATTTAGCAAAATGTTATTATACAAAGTAAATAAAAAATCTAAATCAAACATACTACGAAGTTGTTGTAGAGATGAGATTGGAGATCGAAGGTGACGACATCAGGTTAAAACATCATAAGAATCAATGATAGATTTAGATACAAACATCTACTGCATATTTAAAATAATTCTCCAAAAAATCAAAGTTAATGACCTTTTATGGATATTTTCTTACGAATAAAAGAGATTATAAAACCCTAGATGAGGAGCTTAGCAGCTTAGGGGGAGAGAGAACCACGAATAGAAGAATTCCAAGTACAACGGTCGTTATCGAGTCTGAGCGAGAGAAAAAGTAAATAAATGAGTATTTTAAAATATTAAAAAGAAATAAAATAAAAATTAGATTTAACGAGTGTGGTTGTTACCGTTAAATTTACATGATTGTGTAAAAAACTTTACACTGAGAGTGCAAACAAGTTAATCTCTTAACGAGTCTGACTGTTACCGTTAAATTTACCTGATTGTGTAGAAAAAATTTACACTGACAGTGCACACAAGTTAATCTCTTTAAATATACTCTTAATTATATTCCGACTCAAAAGTACCCTTTCTGTCTAACTATTGGACCTAACTTACCCTTTTATTTAACGGAAGAGTTATGTGGCATTCCATGTCTGTATTAAAATGCCATGTGGACCTCCACATGTGCATACCCATGTCATCCACCTCTACATAGACGTTTTAATATCCCTAATTTTACCCTTTTGCTCATTTCATCCTTTTCTTAAAAAAAGACCCAAGAAGATTCCTTTCACCAGCCTTAATTTCACTCATTTTCCTCATTTCAACTCTTTCTCCATTAAAATACCTAAGAAGCTTTCATTCACCACATAGACTTCAAAACAATGTTAGAATCATTTATCAATTCATTTGAAACATCGTATGCAAGAAGATGTCATTGTGGTCTCAATGCACAAAATTTGACGGCTTGGACTGATTTGAATGCGGGGGGGGGGGGGGGGGTTCAAAAAAATT
>JAJOOO010018401.1:0-52675 GCA_029582685.1 Solanum piurae | reverse complement strand
TCCCTCCGTCCCATTTTATGTGGCAACATTTCCTTTTTGGTCAATCCCAAAAAGAATGTCACATTTCCTTATTTGGTAAGTATTTAAAGGTATAATTCATCTTTTACCCTTGTTGGTCCCACTTAATCTTGAAAAGAGTACTCCAATACATTTATTAGGAGAGAGAAAAATAAGTCTATTTTTTTGAAGGGCAATTTGGTAAACATTTCAAAGTCTTTATCTATTTATTAAACTCCGTGCCCGGTCAAATGTTGCCACATAAAATGGGACGGAGGGAGTAGTATTTTTCGTATAGTTATTGAATATCTGAATTTTTTGTTTAATATATGACATTAATATAATCTAATTTAAATTTAAAAATTAGTTAAATTAACTTTTGAAAAATGCAAAACACTTAAAAAAGGTCGGAAGGAGTATATACTAGTATATCTTTTATTTTTTAGTTAGAAACTAGAAAACTTATTTTGATATTAATTTAACTATAAATCATAACGAGACATGAATTAAATAAATATTAAATTTTAATTAATTTTGATTTCTTAAATTTCAAATTATTTTTTTCAGTAATTTCTTTTATTCACTTTTATTTGTCTATTATTCCTTTCATCCATTTTTATTTATTTATGGTTGATATATCACTTAAATTAATTCTAAGTTATTTAAATATTGGGAAAAAATGAATAGTGTTTAGTAACAAGGAAATAACATATACAAACTGATAAATTATTGATTAAGTAAAATTGGATAACTATTTTTAATATACTGGATAAATAAAAATGGACATAGTTTTAATTTGTACTTTTAACAGTATAATTGATGAATAAAAGTGAACAGGATAGAATTAGAATATTTATTTTTTAATAGTGTGATAATTAATATGAAATATATCTTGTATCTACGAGATAATAGTAAGATCTGTGTATTCAGACTCCGTTGTTTGAGTTCCACACGTCAATGGTGAGAGTGGTCAAGAGAATGTCTTGAGATGCGTGCCCAGTTGAGCAAAACGATAGAATTTTCAAATCAGTTCTAATTTTAGCTAAAATGGACAAGATTAACAAGTCTGATTTAATAAATCAGTTGGAAAAAACCACTAATATAGATGATTAGGAAGTGACAGCTCTTTCTATTAAATCATAGTTGGACCACTAGGTGTGAAAATTTATTGATTCGATTAATTTATATTGCATAGTGTTCAAAAAAATTGTGCATTTAAAGCACATTTTATTAAAGATTAATGTAGTTGTATGTAAATCAAGAGCGATAGCATGATGAGTCAAAAAGTCGTCTAGAGTTATTATTAAGACTAATGAATTGCTTTTACTCCCTCTGTTCAATAATACTCCATTTTAGTAGTTGTCTAATACTATTTTAGGATGTCCAATAATATTTATCTATTTTATGAAATCAATAGATAATTTTACACTTAGTTCCTAATTTATTCTTATCAGTAATTATATTCATTTCCCTATTGCATTTTTTAAAACATTGTATTTATTATAGGGAAAATTACGCGGTTAAGCAAACTTATACCACTTAATTACTCATCATAGTTATAGTTTGATATAATTACCACTTCCGACTAACATTATACATTAATTATGTGGGCTGACTTCAAGTTTGTATAATTAGTCACGTTTGTATATGTAATAATTCGCCAGAATATACAAATACATATGTATAATATACAATTATCTAACCGATATACATATACAATTCACCTCTCTCCCACTCTCGCTCGTCTCTCTCCTCCTTCTCCCAATCTCGCTCGCCTCTCTCCTCCCTCTCCCAATCTCGCTCGCCGTATATACAAATGCATATGTATAATATACAATTATCTAACCGATATACATATACAATTCACCTCTCTCTCACTCTCTGTCCTCTCTCGCTTGCCTCTCTCCTCCCTCTCCCAATCTCGCTCGCCTCTTTCCTCCCTCTCCCAATCTGGCTCGCCTCTCTCCTCCCTCTCCCAATCTCCCTTGCCATATATACAAATCCATATGTATAATATACAATTATCTAACCAATATACATATACAAGTCACCTCTCTCCCACTTTTTGCCCTCTCTCGCTTGCCTCTCGTCTCACTCTCCCAGTCTCGCTCGCCTCTCTCCTCCCTATAACATGTAGCTACGAATTGTAATTATCAAACTATATATATGGAGAGTAATTAGGCTATTTTTGAGTGGCTATATGTGAAAGTTCCTCTTTATTATATTCAAATGGTGATATAGTAAAATTACCCTTCTATTTATAGTTTCTTAAGAAATGTGTAAAATCAATAGTGGACAAGTATTGTTGGACAGAGTGAGTATTATTTTTGTTAACAACATTTAACGAATCCAACGACTAGATGTTTCAACCCTCATTGAATGGCAATTCACTCGCTAAAGATAAGAATACATGAAATTTTATTTTATTATGAGCGGATTGTATTCATTGATCAAATATTTGAATTATTCAGAGAATGAAATATCTGATATATTTATTAAAAGGATGGACAATGATCAAATCTATTTCTCGATTCACTCGAAGAAGTGAATATGATATCAATAGAGATATGTTAAAAAATAGATCCGATTACACATATTTTTTAATTCTAAATGGAACGTAGGAAATTCATGTGTAAACCTCGTATCTATTTAGATAGGTCTGAATGGTCCATCTCATCATAATGAGAATGTATATAACCCAATCCATGTATAAACATTGTATATCTCTTAGATAGGTAGTTTGGGCAATTGCATGTCAAGTTAAACACAAAACCAATAACAAAGAGGGGCAAGTGAAGTAATTTGGAAAGGCAATCTTGTATATCAATTCTTTCGGAAACAGACTCTCTACCTCCACGAGGTAGTAGTAAGGCCTGCGTACACGACTCAACTTGTGGGATTTCACCGGGGGTATGTTGTTGTTATCTTGTATATCAATTATGCATCCAATGTTCAAAATGATGTGCTATTTCATCATTTACACACACAGGAAGCAGGAAGTTTTAACAGAAAGGACAATGACTATACTTTTTTTTCTTTCCTATAAAACTTTTCTTTACACAAGCATTGGCTGTACAATTTCATGTCCTTACTCGAGTCTTTGGCTGGAGCGCTTGTGACATAGCGCGAAGTCTGTTTGTTATCTCTGTAAATGACGGTCTTGCTTCTGAATCAGGCGACCAGCACTCTTCCATCAGTTTTCCCCATTCAGGATCACAACGTTGTGGGACGGGAGGTCTGAGTGTGTTATTTACAATTCCACCTTCATCCACAATTCATAAAATTATTTCAAATCTTCAAGCTTGCACAAAAACTCTCAAATTGTCATGCAGCAGAAGGGAAAATGTACTATTTGTTCATCTTCATGTGTGTGGAATGCTATCTTACAACGGGAAAGAAGAGGAAAGAACAAGTGAACAACTACTCCCTTAGTCCCAAAAATAATGGCGAGCAAGGTCAATACGTCTAAATTCTTGTGAGAATTGAGATATTGAAATGTTTTACGGTATAAGAATGCAACTTTGGACTATTGACAGTGTAAAGACGTGCTTGATCATCGAAAGGCAGTTGCAAGCCTATTCTTAGAATTCCATAAGTAGGCACTAAATTAGCTAGAGTACCATCTAGAAGCTTACCAATAATAGCACCACAGTGCAGGTTTGCATAAGGCTCCTCTCCTGTCAAGATCTCCCACATTGTGATGCCAAACGAAAACACATCAACCTGTCAAACGGATTAATGGCATTACTTCATATCTGGGATATAAACATTCTTCGTGGTCCAGTTTGAAGTTAAGCATATTAAAATAGAGATCTTACCTTTTCTGAAACCCGACTGCTGTTTCCATTCAACAGTTCCGGCGCCATCCATGGAAGTGTTCCTCTAACACCACCCGAAACAAGGGTATTTCTCTTAATCCGTGATAACCCAAAATCACCAACCTGAAAAATTATGTGTCAATCTTGAAACTAATACGTTGCAACAGACATGAACCACTTTACATCATCCAGAACTTAAAATTTGCTGGCTACTGGCTATATACCAGATAAAGTAACACTTGAGAGAAGCTTGGTATTTTATAATCAAAGCAGACACACATTTGAACCTTTACCTTGCACACAGGACGATGTGGATCTCCCAAGTTGACCAGCAAGTTTTCACATTTCAAATCGAAATGAACAATATTTTTCAAATGCAGGTACTCCATGCCAAAAGCAGCATCTAATGCAAGCATAAGTTTTTTTCGCCGATCAAGCGCTCTGCAAGAACTGAGTAATTCCATAGGTCATATTCCGGAAAAAGGCAACTAGTTTCTTCGATCAAATTTTTTGAATGTGACTAGTGTCATGGGTGAAAAATATTGGAACTACAAATAAGTGAAAATGAGAAGCAGCAAACTTACCGGTCCTTCCTAGCCAGGACATTCCTTAGAGACCCATTGACCATATATTCAGTAACTGTAGCCACTGTTCCACCAGGTCCATTTGGAACCACCCCATAGAGTGCCACTATATTTGGATGGTGTAGTTTAGAGAGAATCTTAGCCTCTCTCCAGAATTCTTTGATCTGCAAAAATAATTAGACACTTACAAATAGAGTATTACGAGAAACATTTTTTCTTCACTTTAGAATTATCAACTCGACAAAGAATTAGTAAGTATGGTTGATTTCTTTACGAACTTCTCTTAGCATGCTTTAGGAATGTTATATTTCCATCCATATCTAAATGTAACTTGACTCTATGAATCTGAGTCACGCCTACCAGACGTTCTTGCTCAGATGAACTCCCAGCAAAACAACTTTGTTTTATTCTCTTGATAGCAACATCTGTTCCCCTCCACTTCCCATAATATACTGTTCCATATGTTCCAGATCCCAATTCTTGTAGCTCTTCAAGATCACTGTTTTTTATGATCTGCGAGTAGTAACTCACTGATTTAGTTCAAATTGAGAAAAACTTATCTGTCAGTGATATAAAATCTTAATAAGGAAAAAAAAGGTAAATAAAAATTCCAACTGTTCCATAATTGAGTCATACACACAACTACCTATGGCAACTTATGACCACAAAAAGCTTAAACATTAAAATGAAACAGAAGTTTCTGAAAAATTAAGTGCATATTTAACAGTGTATAAAAGGAAAAACACTTTTAGCATTCTTGAAAAGAACAGTCTCATCAGCATTTTATTGCCTTAGTCATGCCTTCTTGTTTATAAAATATGAATGGTAAGTGATAAATATGAATGTTATTCTGCAGACTTCATCATGTGCTATTCATATGTGGTATCTGGTGTAGTCTACTCCCAGGGGTAGAGCTGTAGAGCAAAGGGTTTCAACTGAATCTCTTTCATCTGAAAATTATACTATGTAAATAAGTAAGAACGACTTCTTTTTTGGTCATTTACAAACGTTTGAATCCCTTTGACATAAGGGAAGATTCTAGTGTAGTGGCAAAGGGATTCGAAAAATGCTTTAGATTATAGGTTCAAATTCTAAATGTGATATTATAGTACTTCTTTTTAGTCCCCTTACATAAATTTCTGGCTCTGCCACAGTCTACTCGTTCATTCACTATGATACAGTAGGTAAAGTACTGAGCTTGAAAGATCCAATGCATAAACAACACAAGATATCAGGCTTTGTGCCTCAGGAAGCATTCTTATTTAGCAATAAAGGGATAAAAAAGTAGCATTCACTACATATCATAAACAAATACTCCATTAGATTTCATCTTTTAATGGAATTAGCTCTGGACCTGTAAGCCATAGATCCTGGCCTCCTTTTCAATGATTGCAGAATCAGAGACAGATTCTTCCTTTCCATTAGAACCATTTCTGCCATCCTACAGATTCATGAACTGATCAAGTTTATTTCATAAAACAAATGAGAACTGATGCCAATGACTCAAGAATTATTACCTCATGATCAGATTCTTCAAGAACATTCTCGACGTCGGTTTCTTCTTCAGCAGATGGAATCCCATCACTAGGTTCATCTTGCACATGTGGAACTATTGTTGAAGATAAGGGTATATCAGGAGGCACACTATCGGTTACATCTTCCACAATAACAGCAATTTCTCGTAATTTTCTGTCATATGAATCATCTGACTGCTGCAAATGGAGAAACGAAACATTCCCAGATGCTGCCTTTTCATAAGCAACTCTATCAGCATTTTCCTTTTCTGTAGACTTATGAGGACCATCCACAAGTTTCTGATGGAAAGAGACCTCATGAGTGTAAGCCACATCTGCAGCTGAATTTGAAATTGATAGATCACCAGTCAGGGGATTTCTCCAATCCAAATAAAAAATAGATTCCTCGGATGGAAATGGCACAGATTGTATGTTTTGGAGGTCATCACTATCCTTTATTATAGTAGGCTGCAGCTCATAATATATGCAGGATTCAGTTGTATTGTTCATTGTTGTAGCCACAACATGATGGTCATGTTTGGATTCCTTCTGGTCCTTGACGAGACAACCAGGTGTTGAAGGACTTAAGTTGTAATTAACATATCTCCCTCCAGTAATATTTGTTGAATATTTATGAGAAATAGATGGTACAGCAGTCTTTGTGCCTCCACAGGCTTGAGTATAAGGAGCTGTTATGTGAATTATATCGTCATCTATGTGGTGCTGTTTGGAAGTGACTATTGATTTCTTTTGAGGGATAGGTGGTGAAGAAGTGTGTCTTTCCACTTGGATTTTGGGATCTGATGATGATGTGTAGACACTAAGTTCCGGCTCCGAGTAGCATATAATTTTTGGCAATTTCAACTCATGTTCCAGGCCATTAACAGTTGGTATATTGCTTGCATTAACCTCAGAGCTTCTACTGCACTTGTTGAAAGGAGGACATGTCTTCTTTATCCAATTTGTTGTACTTTGACTCCATTCAGCATACTCTTGGTTGCGTTCTCTGGCTTCTATATTTGGCTGATGCTCCTTCTTCGCAATTAGGTGATTTTCATCTCTCACCTCATGCTCTTTCGTCGACCATTCTTGTGATGAACAAGACATTGCAAGTGATGGAGATTTTTCTCGTAGAAAATCTGAAGGGGGTGAGCTTATTGAATCTTCTCTGGATAAATTGGGCCTCTCTACCAATTGTGATTGATCAGTGGCATCTTGGTGCATGCTGTAACCAGATGTAGCTTGAATATCAGATCCAGGAGACATTCTTATATCTTGAGAATAGTTTAGCTTTTCTATATGCATTTCCCTTTTGTTTGACATTAGCCTCCTAGAATCTAACTCTGTTTGACCAAACTGTGCAGAAGACACAGACTGTTTACTAGGGTAATTTGTCCTTGGAGTGATCTCAAGGGGACAATTATAATAGTAGCCTGCGGTATCAACATGATAGGAATTTTCATATAGTGGTTCCTCTACTACATATGGACTACTGGCATCAGGAAAGTCAATGCTTGCAACATTATCATTTAAAAGGACATGGGAACGGTTAGGATCAGTGATCTGAAATGTCGCTGGAGATAAAGGAGATGATTGAACATATGAATTAGAGGGGACCTGAGATATGTTAACATAAGAAGAACTGGGATTTCGGAGCAGAAACTTCACATTCATTGAATTACCTCCATTATGGTTCTCAAATGGGAGATAAGTTGGGGAATCTCTTTGGCACATAGGACTAAAGTCCAAAGTGTTTCCAAATTGACTTGCTTGGTTTGCAAAGGTCTCCCTGCTAGAGCTTCTACGATGACCTGGCTCAAGCATTCCGTTTACTGCAACAACATACTGATAGTCAGCTTCACTTTGCTGTAATGTCATTCCTTCAAAGGAACAAGGGACCTCAGAATCAGCACAAGGCACAAGAAACAACCGTAGCCTTTGAGAACTTTTTCCCAAGTCATGATATTCCTCAATCATGTGCTGAAGATCCTCATCGGATGAAACAGATACAAGTGCATCAAGATCTTCTTCAGGAAGCTGATACTTAATTGTATGAGGCTGATTACAAATTGCTACTGTCTTTTTTACAAGCTCGTTGAAAGCTAGGTTCTTCCTAATTGATATAATTCTCGTCTCCCCACCTACATATCTAAGCTTACCATCATTCGGCCTTGGTAAGATTCTACCCCCATAGCTACAGAGTAATCTTATCTTTCCATTCCCACAACTCTCAGAAACTCCTGCCTCAGGGTTACGGATTTGATGTGAATGAGGGGCATCTGATGCATAAATGTCTCGACCAGTTGTGCAAGGAGCTACTATATCTCTATTCCTCTCATCGAAGAATCTTGATGGTTGTTGTCCACTGACACTACATTCCCTGTTACATCTGCTTGCTGTATCAAAATAAGTCTTCTTGTCACCTTCCGGTGCATATGCTATCCTAGGAGAATAATCCGAAAACTCAGCATCACAGTCTGAATCACTTCTTTTTATCCCAAGGAGGTCATGAAGCTCCTTAGAGACAACGTGGCAATTTTGAGCGGGATTTGAAATACCTATAACTGGCTGATTTTGTTCTGTATCTCTTGTTATGTTTGCTTTTCTTGGTGTCAAACTTTTCATAAGAAACTCTTCTGAAAACTCTTCGCCTGTCTGCATGGATACATTATGTCTATACCTATTATCATGATTTTCAGTAAGCGGAACATCATTGCCAACGTTTTGGCCAGAAATTCCACAAGACTCACTAGTCATGGTCTATACTTAGCTGTACAATATCCTCTCCTTGTACTTTCACCTTTACTTCTCAAACATTTAACCAAATTCATAACCAAATGTACAGGAGCTTCTCGAAACTACAGCAACGAGCGAGCTCGTGACCCCAAAATAAATTAGTCTATGTACAAACTCAATCCAAAAGGGTATTTGTGGAGTTAGCCTCTATGCTTCCAACACTCTTCAAACACCACATGAGAACCAACTGAACAACCAGAAACAAAAAGGTTATTCACTAAATAATTTGGTCAACTAAAGTCTAGATTCATTACAAATACTTTTCATATTCACACACAATGTACGTCCTTTTTTTTTCTTTTTACTTGAGCCGAGTATCTTTCATAAACAAACTCTCTACCTCCGCGAGGTAGAGGTAAGGTCTACGGACACCCTACCCTCCCCTCCCCAGACCCCACCTGGTGCGGTTACACCGGGATGTTGTTGTTGTTGTTAATGTAAATCCTCTTTTTTACCAGCAACTACTATACATACCTAAAATGCAATTACCCACAAAATATTTTTCATATTTTCACAGAACAATGTGAGTCCTCAGCAGCTATACAACAACAATAAACCCACTAAAATCCCAAAAGGTGGGCTCTGGGGAGGGTAAAGTCTACGCAGACCTTACCTTCGAGAGACCCTTGGCTCAAGCAAATCAAAAAAAAAAACATGACAGCTAAAATACAATTACCCACAAAAACTGATCAATTATCACATAAGAAAGGACAAGTTCACCAATCACAAGAAATATTCAAAGTTTCCAGAAACATTAAGACAAAAAGTCAGCTAACAATTGATAAAGACACAATCTTTTCCAAACCCCACAAACATAAATTGCAATATGAACATTCCCAATTCAAAAATGAGGATTTTTTCTTCTTTTTCCATATGGGTAAATGATAAAAATTAGTTCTTTAGCCAAAAAATACCTTCTTCTTTTTTGTTCTTGAAATTGAGGCTTTGAAGATTGGTGTATTTTTGGAAAAAGGGGTTCCAAAAGATAAAAAAATGGAAGATGAAAATGGGTTTTTTTGATATGTGAGGTAAAGGTTGATGATGAAGAAGGGGATGTTGTAAAAATGCAGAGCTTTCGGAATATCAAAAGAGGGAGAAGTGGGAGAGCACCATTGCTTAGAATTACGCGGCATCAACTTAGGACCCAACTATATTATGAATATCCCACCCCACCACATAGCCGTCTCGTTTTATTTTATGTGTCTTAATTCTACAAAATACTATATATTTTTAAAAAGTACTTAAATTTTTTATTCTTAAGGCCCATTTACTTTTATTAAGATTAATAAGAATTTGAATTTGAATATATATCTACAAAATTTAATAAAACATTAAATTATAGAAAGATAAATAATGGTCGGTGGAGATAATAGCTAGTGGTGATGGTTTTGAGTATTAAGGATGGTGTCATGGCTAATAGTGGTGTTGAGTGTAGAAGTTATAGCTAATGGTGATTATAGTAATGATTGATGGTAATGATTGATAGTTATATTGGATGGTAGTGACGGTTAATAGTGAAAGTAAGTGCCATTGATTGACATTTTATAGTGATGATTGTGTGTAGTAATTTATAATTATTATGATAAAGATAATTATGATTGTAAATGGTGGTTGATGCCGATGATGCTTGATTATAGTTATTGGCAGCAATGGAGGTTGTGTGATGATAAACAATGAATGGATGAATTCAACAAACTGTCATTGTTATAGAAATTTTTGGATAAACATCTTGACTAGGGGGTTCATGATTCAATTTGGATCGGTTATTAGTAAAAATCAAAACCAAATAAATTTAAATTGATTTTTAAATTTTTAAAACCAAATCAAAAAAATAATTGTCGATTTGGTTATCGTCGGTTTGGTTAGTTTTTTTTGTTCAAAAGTAATAAGTTTGTTGAGGACATACGCATCTCGATAGACACAAACACTTAGTACATAAATAATTCACAAATAAGCTATTACATGAACAAAGTAATTCATCCAATGTACCAAGTTTCAGAAACTAAAAAAATTCATTGTCAATAGCAGAAAGTTGATTCAATATCCTGGAGATATCAACATTTTATCAATAGACTTTTCAATAAAATTACACCTTAAAATATTGAGAAATTACTTCTAAAAAAATCAATATTTCATAGTCAAAACTAATCAATTGCCATCTTCTTTAGCTTGAGCTTTAAATTATTCAATGCTACGTTAATTTTTTTATAAAGAACAGAGAATGATCTTTAAAGTAATGAATATTAAGGGATTTAGACTTAAGGTTTTAATAATTGAGGTAAAATTTAAGTGTTGGGCTTCAGAAAATAGTAAAATTAAAGACTTTAGTTAATTAAAATTTATCTAAATATTTATATTTTATTTGTAAATAATTATAAATTTATATATATAACCTCTCGGTTCGATTTGGTTATTTTTGCGGTTAATTTTTAGTAAAATCAAAACCAAACCAAATAATATCGATTTTTTAAAATTTAAAACCAAACCTAACTAAATCAAACCAAATATCAATTTTTTTAATTGATTTGATTCGAATTGCGATTCAGTTTGAGTTTATAACCATAACCATGAACAACCCTAATCTTGACGATACTTACTGGTTTGTTATATCATTCAGACCTAAAGTAATACTAAAAAAAGCACACTTAATTGTTAAGATTTGAATGTTAAAAAAACATCCTTAACCTTTTTCATAATTATGAAAAATATGAAAGATTTGCACCAAGACTTCAGCAGTAAATTAATCACACAAGAAACAGAAAACTTCAGACAAATAACATTAAAATTACAGTCAAGTAGAGCATATCTCTAAAGATACTTATAGTACAGCCAGCTGCTGTACATCTTGTTGTACATATGATACCTTCCCCAAACCCCCAAAAGAAGAAAACGAAAACAAAAACAAAGAGGCCATGGAACTAGATGTAAACCAAAAGATGGGAATAATGCAGAAGGGGGCTAAACGCGACCATCCCACAGGCACTCATTGCGAACTTTGTTAGACCTTAAAAGGCGCTCCACGTCTGTTGGAGGGTTCATTCCAAGTTTCTTGGCACGCTCCCACCTGTCCAGTCTGTTCATTCCAAGGCATGGCCCATAAACCATATTCATATCGAATTGCCTCAACACTTCCTCATTCTGATCATAATTATCTGCAGATTTGGCAATAGCAAGGCACACAATAGCAACCTCTTTCAGATCACAAAATATTAGAGAAAAAAGAGAGGGAGAACCATAACTTTCAGAATTTGAAACCCCCCACACAATCTTTTGTAAGCACAATACCAAAAGAACAGAGAGATTATATTTCGTGCCTGGTGGACAGATGTTTCCATACTTACAGGTTGATTATATAATTCGGTAACTCTTCTAGCACATTATTTTCTACTTAAAGTAGTGGCAACTTCCTTTTTGCTAAACCATAGAGAGAAGGTGACAAGCAAATTTCAGTAGCCACAGTTTTGATACATCTAGTACTAATTCATGGTTAAAATGAGAAAATAACAACTTTGACCTCCTAAATCCCCTTCCACCCCTAAAAAGAATATAGCCAATGTTCCATATGATATTATTATGCCCAAAAAATCTTGACAAATTGGCTCTCTTGAATAAAAAAATTCATATACAATGTCGCTAATTAATTAAAAGTATGAACTTCTAATGTTAGTATGGCAAGGCATAGGCATAAGGACTAAGGCAAGCATTCAACAAGAGAGATGCCAGCTTTTTTAGTGAGTTCAACATTATTGAATCGAAAAAAATAGATGTGCTTTTCTTCTGAAAAAATCTGTTTATGTACACTCTTCAAGCATTTTTCAACTATTCATCACAAATATGGCTTCTAATATTTTAGAGGAATAAAGTATCTTAAAGAAGATATTCAACCAAAACGATAGAAGAACATATGACATGAGATAATTGGCTATAACTGGAAGACACGGAATAGAAATTATTCTACCTCGCAACAATCAGATCTTGGAAAAAGCTATCTTATTACCTTGGAGTATATCTCCTTTACACTACCTTTTTTTACTAAGTGACTACCATACAAAAAGCTTCTTCTTTTTTAAAATAACGGTGGTGTTGAGTAGAGCTGTAGCACACCTCGACTATACCACCTTACTTACTGAATAACTATTATACAAAAAGCTATTGAGTACTCCTCGTCCCTAGTCAGTCAATACTGATACAAGAACAGCTGCACCCCCAACCAACATGAGAGTAGGTTATAGACTATCCACTATCTCGCTTGAACTTTAGCTTAAAGAGACTCGCCAACTCTAGCGAATGGAAATATAATATAGTAAAACAGCAAAACACAAGTTGAACCTCCCTAAATGTTTACAGAATTCAAACAATGTTTTCTTAGTTTCCATTTTTTCTTCCAAAACTATATCAAAGTCAACAGTTTGCTAAGCTACTCGAAAGTCCCTCCTCAACCATACCTCGGAAAATAAAACTGTAAAGGTGTCCCTTTTCTCACAAAGCAACACAACAAGTACACACATATCAAATTGTTTGAAACTGAGACGAAGTTATTGTTGTCTTCGAAGTTTTAACCTCATAGTAATCATTAATTTTGTGGGTTTAGTTTGCATTTAGGATTTGCAGGAATCCCTAATTTGTAAGTTGTAACAAACCAAAAGCAAGATTCCAATAAAGGGTCACCAAAACTCAAACCACAAGCATGTGAACAAAAAAGAAAACTCCTAATTCCCCTCAAAAACAAAAACAGATAAACAAGATTAAACAAACCCTAATACCAAAATTAAGAAGTACCCATTACGCAATAGAGTTAAAATCGAAAAGGGGTGAAAGAAATTGGTGTTTTAGATTGAAAAAATCTGACCTTTCAAATCAAGAGAGCCATGGGAGATGAGGGCTGAAGGCTGAGTAACATTAGAACCAATAGCTGCAGCATTTTTTGGTTTGGTGGATTTTGATTTCGATGGTTTTGTGATTCCACCACTCTTCTTCTGCTGCTTGTAGAAACCTTTCATGCTCGATTTCGACGCCATTGTTTTCTCTCTGAGATTTTCAAATTTTGAATTTGTTCTTGTTGAAGAAGATGAAGATACTGAGTATTTTTGAGTTAAAATATATATGTTGGATTTTGGGCCAAATAATTGGGCCTCTTCTCTTTTGAGTCCATAAAAGATTGATGGATATGTTGGGTTTTTTTGGTTCGATTTTGTATATTCGATAGTTTTAAATTTTTTATCTCGCTTACTAATAAGTAACGAAATGACTTTTGATCTCATCGAGTATAAGTTGTGAACATAACTTAATTTTTGTTTATGAGTTAGTAGTTCGGGTTATTTCAATATAGTGAACCTACTTAATTGGCTATAGATTTTGTGCTTCATAAACAAAAGTTGTTTTGGTTATTCAAGCATTCACAAGTCAATAAAATTGAAATTTCTGCTTAATAGATACGTTACACTATCTTCATTTGTTGTAATTTTTTGGAATGTCTCAAACTAATTGACATAGGCAAAACCAACTTATATGAACGTTGAACCTATGCACGATGAACAACAAAAGTTGTTTTAAATTATTTTTATTAAGTGAAATTAAAAGTTCAAAATAATGTTTATATTTTTCGTTTTTCGTAATTTTCTGAATGTGTTTAGACTTTGATTTTACCTTCAACTATGTTATAGTTGGCAAGTGTTATCATAAGGAATGATTTTGCATAACATATAATATAGGAATCAAAGGTTATTTTCTCTCTTTTTCAATTTGATCATGAGGCAATAAGGGGAATTTAATTTCAATGTGTTGTATTTAATTAAAAAATAATAATCTAATACTAAAATGATTTAATTATGATAAGCATGTAAGAAGTGCAACCACGTTTTTATACACATAGATGATAGAGGGACCAATAAAATTTGTTGTTATAAGACTATTAATTAATTTTACTTTTGATTATAATAACAAATGTATAATAATCCTTTCTTCCTCTTTCTCATACAAAAAGAAAATTATGATATAATTAGGGTCACAAAATATAATGATGAAATATATATGTTTAATCTTAACATATAGTAACTTTTAAAAAATTTAAACTATGTTAATGCATAAGAAATATAGTTCCAAAAGATATTAGTGTAATCTATTGACACTAATGACAATTTAGGTGAGTATATAATACAATAACTCAAGTTTCATCACGTACTTTGGTTTAAAAATTAGTTATAAGTATATTTTACATTACATATTAATTTTAATCTGAGTTAATGAATTTTGTTTATGTTTCCTCAAACGAGTTAAATAATTTTATGTTGGTTTAAAATAAATGTGATAACTATAGAAATTTAATTATAACGCTATACAAAATATGTGGGAAAAAGTACACAAAAAAGGATAGAAATAACTTGAAAATTTATATAACTAACTCTAATTTTATTAAAATTGAGATATTATTAATTGAATAATATAGAAATTAATTTATATGAAATCTAATTATAACAAGTTTTAAAAGTATCCGAAAGAAAAGTAAATATTAGAATAACTTGACACAAAGAAAAAACACGAATAATTTGCGAAAATTCATATAACTAAATTCAATTTGTATTAGAACTGAGACAATATTAATTAATTGATATTCGGAAAAAAATAGAAATTAGATTTTATATATATATATATATATATATATATTCCTCTTTTCCATTTGTTTGAAGACATTAATATATTTTACATCTGATTCTTTCTTCTCTACTCAACCTTTAGCGATCTCTACTGTAGTGGCCGCTCCTTCTGGTTTTCACTTTCAGGTTAGCTCTTCTTGTCCACCCCTACCCTACCCTATCCCCCCCCCCCCAACAACCCCTTTATTTGCTGGTCTCTAAATTTTTGTATTAACAACTGAGTAAGAAAAAAGGGTGGGAAAGAATGGTAAAGTTGTTGTCTTTACTGTTTTTCTTGTACAGATTGTTGGGTAAATGGTTTAACTGAGTACCCTTTTGGCTATTTGGGTGTTTGAGCAAAAAAAAATTGGTCTTGGCCATGATTGGTTGGTTGGTTCTTGCATTTTGCTTATTTGGGTTGTTAGTTGAAGAGATTTAAGTAAAAATAAGTGGGAATATGGGGGATTTTTGTTCAAATTTTGGTTGGAAAATTTGATGTAGTTAAAGTACTATTGATTTGTCTGATGGGGTTTGTTGAATCTTGTTGATTGTGTGGTTCTATCAAAAGTTTTGAACTTTAAGTACTCTAAAATGCTACAAAATTGAGTCTTTTTGCTTTTTATTTTGGTGGGGTGGGGGTGGGGGTGGAGGGTTTCATGTTTGCATATTGTATTAGGAGCTGCTAAATTTTGCTAAGGTTTTGGATTCTGGATTGATTTGCTCACATGTACTGTTGAGAGGCTTATTTCTGCATTTTATATGTTTAGTTGTGTTTTTTTTTTCTGTCTATGAAGAAGTATTGTTTTTATTATTAGTATAAAAGAAAAATTCTTTATTTTCTTTCATTGTGGTTGATGTACTTAGTGTTATAATGATTGAATTCAAGCTTTAGTTTCTTTAGGCAGGATGAAGCAATTTTTGGTGGTGAGGAAAAGATAACATGTTCTGTGTGGTTACATGAATAAATCATCTTCTTGCTGAAGCTGACTAGATATTATCATTGTTCTTACCAATTGTTGTTTTGGCTGTCTTACATTGACTCTTAGACTGTTGCTTAAATTTTCTCCAATTTGAAGCTTATTTTTTGGACCAATTCTCTGACTAGTTTGGGATTGAGGGGAAGTGGTTTTCTTATTGTTGTTGTTTTTTGGGGTTAATTCTTCCAAACTAAACCTAATTTGGCAAGTCATAATGACTCTACCCCTTCTGAGTATTAGTGTATGGTGGTGTCTTCTGTTTTTGTTTGGGTGTCCATATTAAATTATGCCTTAGTATTTTTATTTTTTTTGATAATTTATATTCTTTATTTAAGAGAAAAGATTTAAATATAGGTATTTACATCAACCTCCTTTGCTGGTTGTCAATATGTGTTGAGATTTACTTTGTATTACTGAATTGTCCTCCTGCCTTTGCTTTCCATCTGTTATAGGTTTAGCCTTACTGGTTTAGAGCTTGGGAAATGGATGTTGGAGGAAACTCCTTAGCATCGGGTGCAGATGGAAAGAAGAGAAAAGTAAGTTATTTCTATGATCCTGAAGTTGGCAATTACTATTATGGACAAGGCCACCCAATGAAGCCACATAGAATGCGGATGACACATGCTCTTCTTGCCCACTATGGTCTATTACAACATATGCATGTTCTGAAGCCAAATCCTGCTAGAGATAAGGATCTCTGCAGGTTTCATGCTGATGATTATATTGCTTTCTTGAGAAGCGTAACCCCAGAAACACAGCAAGATCAGCTGAGGCAGCTGAAGAGATTCAACGTCGGGGAGGACTGTCCAGTTTTTGATGGTCTTTATTCCTTCTGCCAAACCTACGCTGGAGGTTCTGTTGGTGGGGCAGTGAAGTTGAACCATGGACACTGTGATATCGCTGTAAATTGGGCTGGTGGATTGCATCATGCCAAGAAATGTGAAGCATCTGGTTTCTGCTATGTGAATGATATCGTGTTGGCTATTTTGGAGCTACTCAAAGTACATGAGGTTGGTTCATTATTGCTCTTCTTACTCACTTTTCCAAATGGAGGTTGATTACTAATTTAATTCTTAGACAAAATTGGTCAGCACACATTTTTCACATTTTCTCACTATTCACTTACTTTTCACACATTGACATCTGTCGATTGTCAACAAGCTATGTTGTGATATTGTCATGATCAGCCTTCCACCCATCCCATGGCCAGGCTATTTTATCATGTAGTCTTCAGGAAATTGCATTAAATAAAATAACTAGCCTCATTGGACTAGGTCAGTGAGTAAGTTGCTCGGACTCTTTACTTTTGGTGTCGCACCTGTGTTGACATGACATGGGTGTGGGATCTGTACCGGATTAAGTCAACCGGTTTTGGGTACTTTGACCAAAATCAACAAAGAAATTCGGATTTGTTTGGAGTACCTTGTATGTATAAATTTCTATGTGAGTCCTTTTCCTTATATCGCCTTCTGTGGAGACCAATATTTTTTCCTCATAATACCTTGAAATTTTTCCACATAATATATTATCATTTAGAAATATAACTCTATTTTAAGATATTTGAATTATTTTTAGCCGAATCCCTATCCCGTACCCTCGAACCTTAAACTAACCTCAGTATTAGACGCCCACTCCCAAATCCGAGCAACTACTAGGATTTTATGAAATAGGTGGGATTCATGAAGTCATCCTTGAATCTTCTTGCTTGAAAAGCAGCCTATGTATAAATATTCTGGTCGTATCCATTTTATGATTGCTTGTAAGGGGATAAAATATATACTTCAATATGATCTTCCAATTTACCGAGAATTGACCCCAACAGAGAATTTCAACTTTTCCACCTTATCCTCATAATTGTTGGAATATTAATGACTACAAGATGATGCAATGCTCCAAGTATACTCTTATTTTAGCTTTTCCCAATTCTACGTAGCTAATGGATGCGGTACTACTGAGGGTTGGTTGCTAAAGGCATCATATTTTTTCATTTGATCACCGAAGCTTCTCTCTTTTGTTGAAATATTCATTGAAGTGTGCTTCTTTATTGTTAAGTGGAGTAGAAATTATATTAACAAAGTTCTAGTTTCTTGAAAGCTTTTTTTCTTTGCCTAGCTATCAAAATATTTCTGGATGGTAGTTTCCATGAGCCAGAGATACATAAAATATGCAAATTCTAGTCTAGACCCCTTGCTGATTGCTTTGGTTTATTAAGGACACATTCACATATCTTCTTGGACAACAAATAAAAGATGTACAACTGATGATGGCTTCAGTTTCTTGCCCATCTGGAAGTTCTCTTCTAACGAAATTTCACTTCTGGTATGATGGGAAGGGGCAGAAGACAAATTTATGTGCTATTGTCAAGGGTGGGATAAATTTGTGTTGATGTGGATAGTGTGCAATCCTACCCCTTTGTGTCCCAACAAAATGAGGGACATGGCATTAACCTCTCATCCCTCACTTCCACTCTTCCTTCATTTCAGTTTAACCCACTATGACATGGTCTTAGTAGCTTTAGAATTATCAACGAAACAACATGATGTTAGCTTTACGATTTTATTTTATTTTTGAAACTGGTAAAGTTGGTGTTAGCTTTACAATCATTAACTAAATGTCAATATGTATGCTTGCATCCAACACATAACAGTCACATTTACATTCCTAAGCTGTATAAGTTCTTCATTGCTAATTTGCCTTGTTTATATCACTGTTGCAGAGAGTGTTGTATGTGGATATTGATATCCATCATGGTGATGGCGTGGAAGAGGCCTTCTATACTACAGATAGGGTCATGACAGTTTCCTTTCATAAATTTGGAGATTACTTTCCTGGTACAGGGGATGTACGTGATATTGGTTATGGAAGTGGAAAATACTACTCTCTTAACGTTCCACTAGATGATGGAATTGATGATGAGAGCTATCAGTCCCTCTTTAAGCCAATTATGGGCAAAGTGATGGAAGTTTTTAAGCCTGGGGCTGTGGTCTTACAATGTGGTGCAGATTCCTTGTCTGGCGATAGACTAGGCTGCTTTAATCTCTCTATTAAAGGTCATGCAGAATGTGTCAAGTACATGAGGTCTTTCAATGTGCCTCTGTTGTTGCTTGGTGGAGGCGGCTACACAATACGTAATGTTGCTCGTTGCTGGTGTTACGAAGTAAGCAAGTCGTTTACACTATCAATTTGTGCATACATCTAATGAGTGATGATTGAATTGGACTTCACTTTTCTTCTTTTCGTTACATTTTGATTGTGAATATGTTTTGAATGAAGCAACCTACCAAGAAGAGAAAAAGAGAATTATTTTTTACTATAGTAGTTTAACAACATACAGCCCCATCCCAGAAAGTAGAACAGAAAGAAAGATCATCAGGGAGAGGACGATGACTAGGATCTCAAATTTAACTTGCTAAATTCTGTAGATGATTTTAAAAATTTAAACAACAACAACCAACGATGCCTCAATCCCAATCATGTTGGGGTCTCCCCTCTTCTTCACTTCATATCATCATTGTACTAAATAAGATTTAAAAATTAGAACGTTGACAAATTCTATTTTATTACCCATGAGTAGGGATGTTCATGGTTTGGGTTGGTCGGTTTTGTTAAAAACAAAACCAAACCAAACGCTCACATTGTTATGATGTTTTCATTTATACTGCAAACATGCCAGAATATGCGAGTTCAGTAAATGTATGTCTATGAACTTGAGTCCGATATGTTTGCTTCTTGCAGTTTAAATTATAGTAGCGTGAGTATAAATGGATACAGTGTTTTTTTACCACTTGACACACTCAAGTGTTTCAGTATCCAAAGAATGCAAAGTTCTGAAAATGAATGTTGTTCTCCTTCCATTTTAAATCAAATGTCTGTTAGAAGGTCTGCGTACATCTCACCCTCCCTAGACCCCACTTGTGGGACAATTACTGTGTTTGTTGTTGTTATTGAGTTGAAAATGCTTGCTCGTTGGTGGTAGAAGTGGGTAGCATGTGGGGCACAAATTGTTATTTTTAGTTTTTTACTGTATAAAGTTGAAAAGGAGACTGCTATGGAAATGGTAGATGCTTACTTCTCCTCATACCCACCATAGCCAACCTCTCACACCTTCTCACTCCTCCTGTCTGCGGAGGGGAGGACTTAAGCAACTGTAAAAGGGATAGCCTAACGGCCTAACCATGCTTTGGAGGAGAATGTTGTATTCCCCAATTACCTATTGGACCTTTTCTTCTAAAAAAATCTGAACAGTTGACTGTACTTTGTAATGTCTGTTGTGATTTTCTTATACTTATGAATTGTTCTTCTGTGTTTGAGCAGACAGGAGTTGCATTAGGAATAGAGCTTGAAGATAAGATGCCGCAACATGAATATTATGAATACTTTGGTCCAGATTATACCTTGCATGTTGCTCCAAGTAACATGGAGAACAAAAATTCTCGTCAGATTTTAGAAGATATAAGATCAAAGCTGCTTGATAATCTTTCAAAACTTCAGCATGCCCCAAGTGTACAGTTCCAGGAGCGACCACCGGATACTGAATTGCCTGAGGTTTGCTTTCATTTACCTAACATTGTTCTTAGAAACATTACCATTTTCTACTAAGTGTTTGAGTTTCAGTTGCCAAGATTGGGTTATAATTCAAGACAAAATCGTTGGATCTGTGCTGCTATTTGTTTCCATATTTGCCACTTTATAGATTTAGCAATTTATGTTCCACTTCGAGAGATGCAAACATAACTATTCCCTGTGTATGATGAGCTTTCATATTTCTGCTGTTGATAAGAATATTGTTGGATTTTGCACCCAGGGCTTTGGTTCGACGGTAAGGACACAACACCTGATGTGTGGGCTAAGCACACATCACGGGTTCAAATCCTACCGTGGACAAAGCCTTGTAATTAAGTTGGGAGGAGAGTACTAGGTTCCTAGTAAGCCACAGAAGATTTTTCTGATATTGAAAAAAAATTGTTGGATTTTTATGTTGGAAGATGTTAATGTTATTTTGCAACTTTCAGGCTGATGAAGATCTAGAGGATGCAGATTCGAGATGGGATGCTGATTCTGACACGAATGGCGAAGAACGGTACTTCACTTTTTCTATTTTATTCATATTGACAGAGATATATTTGTTCTTCAGCCTGTACCCTGTTATCTTGCTTAATATGATAAGGGTGATTTTCATACAGTAAACCCATTCCTAGCAGAGTCAGGAGGGAACATGTTGAACCTGAAGGAAAAGGCATGGTATGTATCAGCCTTTACTTTGTATCTGAAACAATGTTTTGATGCAATCATCTGTTTTTGTGATGTATGTCAATGATTCAATTCGGTGGTTGAGGATTACATGTAGTGCTTTCTTGTGCTTTGACCTTGTATGAATTTAACTGGGGAACATGGTCAGTGGGGATTCATATAGCTGACTCCAACTTGTTTGGGACTGAGGCATAGTAGTAGTTGTCGGTGAAGAAAGGTTTGTGGTAGATTAATAACGATTCTAATCGCCATTATTTGGTAGAAACTAGTTATGCCCTTGGAAGCCAAAGCTTTACAAGCAATAATATACCTTACTCAAAAGTAGTCCAAGATCTTCTTTAGATTGATGTTTTTAGTTTTCATATGTGGACCAGCTCTTGAGGAAGTTCTACTTCCGAAATTCCTTTTCTTTCGTTTACATTTTGTTCCCTCATAGGCCTTTCTTAACCTCCAAATTATGATCCTTACACCTCATGAAATGTACGCATTCTTTCAGTTGATATCCTGTAGCCCTCATGATCACATTGCATCTCAACTTGTTCATTGAGTGAGAACATTTTCTCAACTCCGAGAAATTTACTAAATATGAATAAAACTATACTCGACTTCCACCCTTCTCCTCTCATCAGAATGTAGCATCGTTGTATGCTTCTATTGCATCGCATCTGGCAAATCCTTGTTATTCCATGAAAACTATACATCTTAAATAAGATCTCTCGTCTCGTTCCTGCTTAACCCTTATCAATCATTTTCTACTGATTGCCATATGAAACCGTAACAATAATTTGTTTTCGTTCAAATTTTCAGGACGATATGAAAACAGAGGAGCACCTAAGAGAAGTAGAATCGACATTTGCAGAGTCAACAAGTTTGAAGGTCTTTAGAGCATTATATTCGCATTTATAAACCGTCAAACGAAAGGATTGCATAGATCTAACAGTTTTTCATTTCCTCATTGAATGTTGTTTTAATTCAGGGTGGCAATTCAGGTTCTACACTGATAGATGGAGGACAGATTAAACTGGAACAAGGAAACTCTAACAAGCCTTTTGATCAACCAACTGATATTATCTCTTGAATAGACTTTTCAATCTTTTGAACTTTACTGTAATGTATGATCTTTAAATTATACATTTTGAGTCTACTTGTCATGCACACTAATTTACAGATATGATATGATCCATGAACAATCTCTCTCTAGTCTCCCCTCCCCGAACCAAAATCGCGCTTCTTTCTATCATAGAAGTTGGAGAAAATTGAAAATGCCAATATGTCAGCTGTCAAGATTTTGGTGGAAATGAGGCCCAAATAGATTGTGGTTAATCATATATGTTGAATCAGATCAATTCTATTGCTTGTGATCTGTGTAGTTCTTTTAGTCTTTTTTGTTTTCAAATGCCAACTGATTTGAATGTTTGGTAAAGTTTTGTGATGTGATTAGGAGGTTACATGTTCGAGTTGTGACTAGGAAAGGAGAGAAAAACAAAGCAATGCGAAGAGCTCCGTCAATCCGTTGTTCATCGATAGACGAAGCTCTCTCTTTATTATCTCGTGTGCCAGATGCACTATTCTTTCTCCTTCTCGTGAACCATGGGAGCGCCCGGAGCAAAGCTCATTTTCCTTTTAGGGTAAAGCGGCACAGGTTAAAGATAACCCCCTTTGAAATACCCTGTCTGGATGTAGGGGCTGCTTCTGCGCTGGCTTTGCTAGCTTTCATGACGGGCTATAAGACGCTCAATCAATCGGACACTATCCCACCCTTCTTTCTTGATCTACACATTCATGCCTTGAGTATGATAGATTGTTGTAGTCGCATCTTTTTGGAGTATGTACATAGCGGGAACTTAGAACGGCAGGCTGTCCTTTTTAACTGATTTGACCGCTTGATTTTTATTTTATCGTAGTAAAATCACTAAATAGTATTATGGAAAATTATTAGGAGAATGATTTTTCAGTCATAAGCAAACATTTCAAACTTAAGCAAGTTAGAATAAACTTCTTATTTTTTCACTTCATCAAATTATGAATTCATATACATTCCTAATCTACCAAATACTTTAATTTTTTATTGTTCAAAATTTGACCAGAAGCATGTGATTTTTCAAACATTTTCAACAAACGTGTAAAGACCATTTTCTTATTTCGATTTTCTTAATCCGTCTAGCGCCTTTAATCCGACTAGCGCCTTTAATCCGTCTAGCGCCTTTCAATTGAGATTCACCTTGGCGGTTAGGTTAAACCTTAGATTTTCGCGTTATTCATACATGTCACTAAAAGAACCATTCTCGGTCCAACTTACACGTGTTAAGCATATACTGACGATGTTCATCTATCCCTATTCAGGATCGAACTTATCATGAGATTCATAGTTATATTACTTATATAGCTTCCTTGTACTCGTAAAATAGTATCCCAATAGTATTTGCCTAGATTATATATAAATATTCTTGAATAACGTACATTTTCTTCTTATTTACCAAACACCAGAAAATAAGTCAAAATCATAAGAATTATCTTCTTATTTCTCCTCTCTTTTTATTGCTTTTTTTAACTCCAAAAACTTTACATCAACAATAAAGTTGGAAAATTAAATCAAATTGGTAAACTTCGAAAAAGGTGAAAGAAAGTATAGGATTAGGACCAATAAAAAAGGTTAAGCAAATGATAGTTTGATTTGACTAAAACAAAATTATGGAAAATTAGAAAAGTGAGTTGAAAAAAGTATAGAGTAATTTTAGCATATAGTTTTACAGCTGCAAAATTAGTAATGAAGAGTTTTTAATTGTCAATGGAACGCGTCGATGTAATCATAATTAAATTTGTATCGCATGTCACGGCTTTAATTTGTTCTTTTGTTTGGTAAACAATATTTTTGATTTATCAACTACCATGGTATATTATGTACTCCGTTATTACGTCAAATCGTATTAACTTATCATGGTTAAGTGATTAAATAATATATTGATATAATTATTATTTAAATATAAACAGATAATCGACATGTATTTATTGATTTGATGTAAATATCGAGTACGGACAAGTGTATGTTTTTGTGTGTTTTTTTGTTTAATCATCGGGGATTTGAAATTCGTGTAGTGTAACAGAGTGAGGTTATGTTCCATTAAAAGAAGGAATGTTCTTTGCTACGAGTTACTCTATTTTTAGGATTTGGATCAAGACCTCTAATTAGATATGGAGGGATATATATCATTCATCCAATCGCATCACGGGATAGTGTTGGTTTGTGTATATTATACGAGGACAGATCTAGATGGTTGATTATCATGACCTATATTTAGTAATTTTTGTCCAAATCTTGTATACATATTAAGAAATTCTACTTAATATTTGACTATAGACTTACTTAAATTAATATAGTATTCACACAAAATAAACATGATTGTGTATTTTACATATATTTATATTACTTTGCGATTATTAAATAATATCTATTTTAATTTGCCTCAACTTATACTTGATCATGTCAAATTATAATGTATACATAATATAGCTTTTGTTTGTAGCATTTGACACGCAATTATTGAAAATTTCAGGTAAAAAAAACATTTTTTTAAATTCAGAAAGAGCATCGATAGGTGAGTCGTATTGAATTTTTAGATAGAGTAAGAAGTGTCATCAACATAGGTTATGATGTGATGATTGAGATTCCTACGTTCTGAATCAAGAGTTCTCATATGTTCGAATTTCTAAGAGTGTCACCCCAGAAATGAACCGTACAATACGCAAATTCAAATTTAATCGAGCATCGTATAACATGTTTTCCCCTCCAAACATAGTTGACTTCACGTTAGAACACTATCAAAACATATATATTTGTAAATGATCCATACTAAATTATATCTAAATATTCATAAACAAAATAAAATTTAAAATTATAATATATTGGTGACATAACAAAACCTAAAAGCAGAATCATTTATGGTCCAAATTTGTACCTCTTTTATTGATTATTATTATCTAGATAAAAAAGAGTGAAGAGCTTTTTAGGACTTCATTTTTCAAATGTTCAAATGGAAAATATTGTGAAAAATTAAAAAGTACTCTTTTTCCTTTTAAAAAAAGTGCAAAAAAAAGCTACCTTTTTAACTATAAAACAAATTAATGATTACGCATTGATGCTATGTATTATTCATCATACATGCACTAATAATTCTTTATATCATTTTCAAAAAAAAATTCATTTTTTTGGTCTGCCTCAGATATTTATTTTGGGACTAAATTAATCTGATTTTTTATCGAAAAATGTCATACATAGGATAATACATTTTTTATCAAAGACAATTTCATATTCTTAGCTCGAATTTGAAAATTTTAATTGAAAATAGAGAAGTATTTATCAGTTTACCGCAACTGTTGATGGTTATCATTTTTAAGTACTATCATTTACTTGTATACTTACAAAATTGCAATAGACATACTTAAATTGACTTAACGTACAAACAACTTTTAAATAATTTGGTTGACTTTAATGTAAGAAAAAAAGTAGAAAAATGATGGTAGTAAAAGTAAAATTATTGACCGCTAGAAAAATGGTTGTTAAATAATTTGTAGCTAACAAAGTTTTTTGAGAATTCATTGCTAAATAGATTTAGCGATGAATTTTTGTTATTTAGCGAAAAAAGTTGACCATGACTATTTCCTCTTTTTCTATTAGAGATCACAATATAGAGTATTATATTCATGAATTACTTAAATAATATTTCCAAAAAATAAAATAAAATAAAATGTGTGACAACTTAAACCACAAAGTTATGTGAGTCAACAACCAAGTCAATTTTTTTATAATTTTATTCAATGTTCGATATCTGTATTAAAGCTTGATTAAATTTAAATTGATGCATTGTAGGTCCTATTTTTTGTGCGCTACTATATCAATTTTTTTCATTTCCATAAATTTAACCCAGGAACTTCTAATTAAGAATAAATGTATTCGAATTACCTCATCACAATTCATAAGTATAAATCACATCACTAATTCAAGAGGTAGATATGCTCTCCATATTTTACAACATTTAATTATATACGTATAGAGAGATAAAAGTTAATATATTTAATTATGGATGTAAAATTAGATACTAATCATGTACATTTTTTTACAATTAAAGTTTAAATATAACCAATCATGTATTTTGTTTTTAAAAATATTTCAAACTTATAGTTAAAAGACTAACGAATTAATAGCAAACTAATAATTAAAACAAAAATTGAACAAAATATGTTGCAATAATATGTGGGGCCAAATGGATTTACTTGTGAGTCATACAAAAGTTGGACCAAATTTGCCACAAAATTTATGACACACAATTTATTTAATTTTTTATACTATTATTTGTTATTATATTATTACTATACTATAAGGTAGTCCCTTTTAAATCTGATAAAATAAAGTGATTCGTAGATAAATTGGTCTTCTCTCTTTTTGACGATTTAAATTTTTTTTTCTGTTTGGGATTGTCTTTTGTACCAACAAAACCGTACCATCACGTGGGCTGTTAATATAAAAGTTAAATTTAAGGGGGAAAAACATAAAAATTATACTACTAAGAATTACTATTTGGGAAGCGTTTTACAAATTTGAATTAATTGAGTCAGTATTTTAAAAATAATATCAAAATTATGAAATATAGAAGAATTTGAGCAAAGTAAATTTCTTGAAAGTTACTTATTTTTTAATCTCAATTTATACGATTATTTACTTTTTAGATAACTTAAAATAGAATAACAATAATCTGATTCTTAAATTTTATATCAAATCAACTATTAAGACATAAATTGGAACACATAGTAATAAAGGGGAGGCCACCAATCACTGCGTGAAGGCAAAGCTGAAAAAGAAAAAGTTCTATTTTTTTTATATATAAAAAATGAAGATGTTTTTTTTTTTTTACAAAAATAGGATATATTATATTGGAAGGAAAAAAGAAAAAAAAATGTGAGTTTATTAAATGCGTCTATACTCTTACCGTAATCGTAGCCATGTGAATTTCGACCCGTGATTGGAGGAACTATGAAAAAACGGGTCAAACTAAAAATTGTTTTTATACGACTTTGGAATTATAAAAAAATAATTATACTATCGGTGTATATAACTTAAACTCTTTCGTGGTTGTTTGGTAAGTGGTAATGGTCGGAGGTGAGTTATATATATATCAAATTATGCACAAGTAATACGATATTTGATGGTTGTTTAGAAGATAAATGTCCATGTATAAGCAGTGGCGGAGCCAAAATTTTCAATAAGAGATTCAAAATCTGAAGAAATTGACACACGAAGTAGCCGAAGGGGGGTCGACATTTACTATATTTACTTAAAAAATTATTTTAACCATGTATAAATAATTTAATTTTCTATCGAAAAAGGTTTGGGTGAACCCTTTGACTATAAAGTGGCTCCACCAGTGTGTATAAAATTAGTACAAGGTATGATTTATAATTTAGAAACTTACTTTACTAATACATATATATACGATTTAAGGAAATTTATATATTATTTTATGCAGAATAAAATGTGGAATATATAACTAATAAATGAATAACTAAACTTTGTATTACATAAAATAATAAATAATTTTTCTTATGACTAATTAATGTATTACTATTATCTGTATAACCATACGATCCCTTAGTTAATATTCATTTTTTCTTCTTATTTTTATCACTTAATTATGGTAAGCTAATATAAATTCTGAAAACACCAAAATCAATATTTTTCTTCCCGATTTCATATTTTAGTGCATTAAGAAAGTCAAACAATTCTACTTTGACTTTCACTTTAGTTTTGGTCATATTATCTTTTAACTTTTCTTAATTTATAAAAAGTTGTAATTAATATTTACTTTCTATGTATAGACTATAGTTTGTGGTTATTTAAAGAAAGTTTGACCAATATAATAAATAGTGAAGCCCCTCATCGTCTTGAAATGGAAGGAGTAACAAATTTGGAAAAAAAATAATATCGAGAGTGTTTCGTGAATTATAGTGAGATGGTTGATATTCTTATTTTTTTAATCAGATGTTTCAAGTTTGATTTTAGAAATGAAAAACTTTTTGATAGAGAGCGATTGTAATACTATCGGCGCGAAGTCAAGTTACTTTGACCAGTAAAAATTGAAAAAAATAATATCTCGAGTGTTTCATGAATCGTGATGAGATGGATGATATTCCTTATTTTTTTATTAGATGCTTTTCAAGTTTGATTTTGGGAATGATTCTCTGATTGTAACACTATTGACACGAAGTGAAGTTACTTCGATCAGTAAAATTTGAGTAACAGATGATTAAAAAAAAAAAACTATTTCACTTCCTTTGACAAGTAGTTACTTTAGTTATCTGAAAAGATGGGTTTAATTTTATTTTTTTAAAGTTGAAGGAGAAAACTATAGAAAGAGTAAATAATACACTATTGTCTATTTAATTTGTCTTCACAAGTCGCCAATAGTTATTATATATTTTCCCACCAATTTTTCAAAATTGTCTTTTAATTATTCTTTATTAGTCTCCATTCTTCACATTGAAGTTATTAAAAGACTTTTATTATTTTATTGCTTTACATAAAATATTTTTTTTCTTAGAAGAAGTTTAAAGTATTTGTAGTTTGGAATTGTTTTGTTCATGTAGGTGCTTTAAATAATTTTTAAATTTATCCAAAGTACTTCAAAGAGATATACTGACCATGTTCCGAATTTTTATATTTTACTATATTATATATTATTATTTTTTAAAATCACAGAATAAGATTTTTTTTAATACATGAGTGGACTGTATAAAACCACATTTGTAGTATTCATACATAATATTTCTTTATATATAAATAAATATATTGTGCTTCATTGCATATTTGCATTTATCACAAGTGGATATATATACTAGACGTTGATTGCTAGCTAGATATTTGTTACATTAATTAATTGATGTTATGATCGTAGGGGCCAAAATGTTTTCGTATTGCCACTTACCTAATAAATAATTTTGATTATTATTAGCTTTTTATAAACGTCTTTAAATTTTGCGGTCTTAACTCATGAACATATCATGTCGGATATTAAAATTAAAGACTTGTCAAATTACATGTAATACATTCTTTTTTAAGCAGATTAAAAAAATAAAATAAATAAATAAAAATAAATAAGGTAATTAATTGCATGCTAGCAACAATTTCCCGCTTAATTAAGCGAAGAGGAGAGAGAATGGAGGCTTAGCGAGCTTTAGAATATCGACCACTACATAAAATCATAACGAAGAAAGATCAAAGAGTTTTCCTAATAAAATCATGAAATAGGAAAACTTTTGAAGAGATCTATTAGTATATATACCTTTGAAGTATGAACCAATACATACAATTAGATATGATAGTGTATTATTCTTAATGTGGGAGACATAAATTTGAATTTAATCGAACTTTAATATGAATATCGAACACTAAATGAAAATTCTGAGAAAAAAAGCAATTAGATATTAATTACTAGCATATGATTAAAAAAATGGTGTGATGGATAGAATTGTTTCCACATTTTAGCACATGGAGTACACATGCAAAGGTTCATTTTACCAAAAAAAAAAAAAGGGACCCTAATTAACTAGTGAGGTGTATATTGATAGAGAAAATTTTAGACAAAAAGTTATAGGATGTCCAACTATTTGCTAGAGTATTTGAAGAACAAAATAAATATTCCTATAATATATGGTTGGAATTGGATGATGATGCATCATTTTTGATAGTTCAAAATAAATCAAATCCATGTGCTACATTTGTATTGTTGGTGGGGGGAATATAATGGGGTCATTTGCTTGACAATTTTTTCCTTAATTAGTAGGTCTGGCCATGATTAAAACTAGATAACAAACAATAATTAATTTCTTGCTTAATTATTTTCTCATGATACCATATAACCCTATAGAGTATAGAGTCTAATAAAAACAAAATATCGTGGTGATTTAAGAATTACAGAGACTAGTATTATCAGGAAAAAAAATGATGAATATCAAAGTACAATTCACAAATCTAAGAAATCAATGAAAAATTTAAATAATGATCGTCAATAATCTTTTTGAATCATATATATTATTAAAAGTGGTTATTGATTTGATTTATCACTTTGATGTTTAGTGGAAGCTGCAACTTATTGTAGCAACTAGTTTAATCTAGAGTTTTCTTGTCTCTTTTAAGGTCTTATTGGATTTATAATAAGTTGGGGTGATATATACATCAAATAAAATTGCTATTCTTTTGCACTACATATATAATAATTGCATAAAGAAAAGTCACATCTTGTTTTTATGAATATCAAGAGGATTAATATTATTGGATTGTTAGGTATCTGAATAATAATTATCCATGAAGATATAAATAACCTTTTTTTGTTTTATTTTCATCAAAATTGGCTGGTTGAAATTGAATTCCATGTGATATATTTGGATGATAGGGAACAAATGGGTCAATTAGAAAACTATAGTCTTAATTGGTCACAAATGCAAAGAGTGCAAGCTAAAGTTTGCAATAATTTTTCTCAATTGGCAAAACTTTTGTTAGTATGATACTTTTTTTAATAATACGATGTATGATCATTCGACTTTCACTTTATTATACCAGACTAAAGTGATCAGTAATTTTTTTTTTTATAATAAAAATGTCAGCTCAACTTTAATTTACCTAAGTTTATTATTTACTTTGTTTCATAATTTTTCACTTTGAGAGACTTCCTAGAAATTTCTTGCTTGTTTCTTCATGATGTCAAGATTATTGAAGCTTCATAGCCTCTTGCAAAAGTAGTAATTGTACAAAGTGTTACATCTATTTTTACTAAATTTTAGGTCATAATCAAAGAGTAATCGTCGATTTTATGTCATACATTGATTTTTGATATTGATCATGTGTTACTATTATGACATAATTTTATTCGGAAATCTAAATATTATTTCATGCAAGAAATGAGAATCTTTAGTAACATCATATCGATCTATCTTAATAATAGTGTATGTACTATTATTTATCATATAATAGTCTTGAATTATATAATTTCTTTATAATTTAATCGAGGTTATAGTAATTTTGGGAAGTTTCCACATCTTTTTCTAAGTAAAAGTAAAAGAGCTTCTTCACTATAGAGTACATATGAGAAACTTCTTATGTCTTGTCCTCCTTTAAGCACCATGATAAAGATAATGACACAAGTAAAAAAAAAAGTTGTACTACAATTTATGCTTCTTCTCTTGCAATATCTACTCAAATATTTTCTTATAAAATTGACTTTTCAGCGCGAATTAAAATATAATCGAACATATAAAAACCTAAGCATCAAATCTTCTTGTTAACATACTTATCGAGAGCATAATAGAATTGCCGACTTGTTAGCAAAGAAAAAAACGAAGAAAAACTTTTTACAAAGCTCACTATAATAGCAATTTAATCAGAAAATTCTAACGTGTAATATGAATAACCAAATGACTCGATATACTCTTTTGAATTACTTACGTTTCCTAAACCTCACTCGTGAAATTATTGGTAGTTGTTTTGTTTGGGTGGAAATTTGTTGTACAAAAGATGTAGAAATTGATAAATTGGTTTAGTTGGACTAAACATGCAAAATTATAAAACTAGTGAACCACTAAAATGAAAGAATTAATAAATGGGGGCCCCATAATGGCAATTTCCGAAAAAAGCTGTTAAAAACGTAATTCCACGTGAGGGTATTTGTCGTTTTATTAACGGCTCTGCAAAAAACATTTCTAACGGAATTTTACTCTCAAAATGTCATTTTCGTTAACGGCTAAACATTTCTAACATTTATAGTAAAAATTTATTTGCCAATAGTAGTTATCGTAAATCAATACATGCATAATATGTGTTTTTATAAGTAATAATATTATTATTGTACTAAATTATTTAGTTATGATAAATTGATATGACTTAATACACGCGCATTGATATATGTAAATAATCACCTCCCGCGTCTTTGTATCATTGTATGTGTTGTCATTTTTTTATTTTCATTACGGAAAATGTATATCCTCATGTTTCATACTCCCTCTGTCCCTAATTACTTGTCCACTTTTGAATTGACACACCTATTAAGAAAGCAATTATTGATATAGTGAGTTTACCTTTTTACCCCTATTAATTATGGAGTGGCTGAATTAAAAACTTAAGATTTTCAAGAAGTTCTATATTTTTCAAAGTAATTAATTGATGATATAATTGGTAAAAATATTTTGTCCTTTCTTGATTTGTCAAAATGGACAAGTAATTAAGGACAACTAAAAAATGAAAAGTGGACAAGTAATTATAGACATACAAGAGTATGACGTAGTGATCAATAAAGTGAGTTGAGTACCGTGAAGTCATAATTAAGTTCATATCTCAATAAAAGCGAACATGCTAGGTGATTTTTTGTTTTTACATGTCTTGGTTTAGATTCTGACGGACAGAGTTACTCGATATCTATATTGATAAAAAAAATTATATATATATTATATAATATATATATATAAAGTACTTCATGATCTTATTTGTTAGTCATGACCCTTATTCATATGTTTGTCCTTGGAGATCGATGTAAACCGTAGAATTATATTTAACATATTATTTCGTTTTTGTATCAAAATTGTTTATAGCGTAAAGTGTTTATAAGCCAAAATCATAAGTTGTCCAATTTATAACTTTTTAGCTTATAATCACTTTTAATTTATCCTAATATATTTTGTACTAATTTCAAGATTACACCTTCCTAAACAAGCCCTTAATTCCCTCTCCATTCTGTCTCCACCATGTCATTTTTCATTTTAAAAACCTTTAAGTTAATAATTTATTTTAAAACCTTTAATATAATATTTTAAGTAAATAATTCAAAGACATTTAAGTCATCTTAAAAAATAATCATGTTAGCATTTTTAATTTTCCACTAAAACTCCAACTATTTATTATCAGTTTAATATTTTTATTCAAACAAACACGTAACTATTAATTAATAAAATTATTTTTAAAATAAAAAATTGTTTTTAAAACATTTAATACTTATTAATTATTTTTATTGAACAAGCCTAAATTAGGAACTTGATTGATGGCCCGTTATTCGAGGTAAAAAGTGGCCAATTTACGTACAAGTAAACTATAGTATTGTCTCGAATCTTGACCAATTTAAGTATTTAACTAATCTACAGTTTCAAAAAGATTATAAAAAAGTAAAAGTGAAGAAAACTTTTAAAATGCAAAAATAAATAAATTTAATTTAATCTTTTAAATGCAAATATATATTATGGTAACAAATTAACTAAAAACTACACATTGGCCTACAAAATCAAAACTTTTACTTTTTCAATAAGTAAAAAGAAGATAGTAATTGAGTAACAAAACCCCACAACTCTTGTCAATGTTAGGGAAAAAAATAAAAAATCTTGCTTGTAGGTCAAGATAATGTAGAAATAAAGGCATGTAGTAAGAATTGATTTCTACTATGGTAAAAATAATAATTCATGTGGTCCTCTATGAAATTGATTTTTGATAAAATAAGAATATAGTGAGTGTAATTTCAAAAGTGAAGTTTGCGGAGGTTGAGACATATGTGGACCTTACCCTTATTATTGCGCGAAAGACCTCGATCAGCTCAAGAAAAGTGATTTGAGAAATATAAGAGTTGGAAGATATGATGAAATTATAAACTAAGAAAAAAAAGTAACGACGTCAGAAATAGGTAGTCGGGTATAGAATATTAGATATGGATTTAGTTGCGTAAATTTAATAATCTTCACTCAAACCTTGTATATGTGGTAAAAATAGTGTCATCTGATCACTTTTCGGTCATGTCTAGCAAAAATAGCCAATATCTCTAGACTTTAGGTGAAATTTCATGATAGTATCTAAAAATGTATTTGTGGAATTTGAAACTTAGAAGTGTTTATTTGCAAACTTTCTCGTTAAGAAATTCGATATGTATAGAAAAATTAACAGAATTGAATTACTAACACTTAAGGTCATTATCGTGATAAATTTCATAACTTATAAAGATTAAATCTTGAAATCGTCTCATATCCAAATTGTTGAAGAATGGAACTATTAGAAACTAATATATATATTTAGTAAATAGTGGATTTAACTTTTATAAAAGGTTTCAAATTATAACCACACTCATTATATTTTGTTGATATGACTTACTATATTAGGACAATAGTAAGTTCAAAGTTTTACAAGTAAAGATTATTTAGTGTGAAACAAGTCAAACATAGATGATGGTAGTTACATCTAATAACTAAAACAAGTGGAAAAATATCATTAATCATATATTTTATTAGTTTTATTAGCTTCTATGTCACCATCCATCTACTCAACTTCTAATCTGGTCACTAACATGAACTGTGGTGGAATAGCTGAGATCCCTTCAGTATTAATCAAAGATTTTTGAGTTCGAGCTCCTGAAATGGAATAATCTTGTTGGAAGTATCGTCCCGAAAAATGAACCTTTCAAATAAGTGAGTTCAAATTTTATCGATCTGAATGTGAATACTGAAAATTGAAATTTGAATGAGATACAAAAAGAAACTTCTAATCTAGCCAAAAGAGCAACAAGAAATTAGTTCTAAAGCAATTTTCCCAATTATGTTTTTTTTGTCAAACTTCTGAAATTTCACATTAGTTAGTTAGTTATTGCAAGTGTTGACTTGTGTAAAAAGTATTTTAATTGTACTAAAATTGTTAAATTGATTGAGATTTTACTAATCAATAAATTAATAAAACGTAGCTTCGATTTTTGTAGCTCAAAATACATCTTTTACTTTTTTTTTACCTCACAAAAAATAAAATAACTATTTTTCAATTACAAATCAAGTAAATATTTTATTATTTATAAGTGCATATATATTCATTTTTGATCTGTTTAAGCGTTGGTTGATAGAGTTATTTGATAATATTATTGGTGAAAACTAACAAACAACTAGTGACTTAATCGATACATACATGCGTAAGGTCAAACATAGAAAATCATTACACTATAAATGAATATAACTTAAATTCTAATAAAATCTAAAATTTCCAAAAATAATAATAATAATTGTTATGGAAGCTAAATGAAATAAAACAAGAAAAAGGGGGTAAAAAAAAAGGTTTATAACTACAGGACAGAAGCAGTTGTATGAGCCGTTAGCAGTTAGATCATAGATGCTGTTTGTAAGGTAAAAATAATGACAAATTGGACCATAAAATGACCTAATTTAATTTGGTTTTTGATTTTTCACTATGTTCGATATTCGTATTGGAATCTAATTAATTAATTCAAACTCATAAAGGTGAAACATTCTCTTTCAAAGACTGACTCCATATTCAATGCTCGAATACGAGAGTCGAGACCTTTGACTAAAAAGAAAATACTATTTATTACTCAACCACAATCGTTACTGATGATTTTATTAGTTTATAAAATAATGTCTTTATTTCATTATGTTGTTTTTATATGTATAATGTATGTAACTTTTTATGCATGGAGCCACCCACCCACCCACCCCTACCCTAGGGGGTGGGGGTAAAAAAAACTTGGGATTGGGAAAATGTAGTGTATAGAGGCGTGAAAAAAATGTTATGATGGAGGTCACTTGGTGGTTGCATGGACAGAATAATATTGTCCCATTTTCCCCATCTAAAAGTACAATATTTTAGCCAAATAAAAGCTCAAAATTTTGTAATAATTCCCAATTTTGACTTTTGCCACAAGTTTAAGGGATTTTAATTTTTTTTTGGTTTTAAGTGTTGATTATATATATAGAGAGAGAAAGTCGGAGTTTTATTTAAATATTATTATTGTGGGAAATTTGGGGATTTAGTTTTGAAATATTGACAATTTTTACCATAGTTCTTTGTAATATATAGGCGGAAAAGTATTGGGGAGAAGTGATTAGATAAGATATCACATAATTTTTATATTATTGAGGACATAATTCTAGATAGGAAGGAGTGAAAGTCGCATATTAGAGTAGAAAGGTAGTAGTGTTGGCGTGTTGTCTTGCCTTGCAGAGGTTTAGGTTTGTTACTGTCTTTCGTAGTACTATAGTCATACTCGTATAGTTCTTGTCATATGTTGTTGTTGTTATTGTTTCTTTCTTGTAGATTTTACAATACTTTTCTTATTAACGACTATGTTTTTTTTTTTACTTGGATTTGACGCATTTAAACCGGGGTCTTTCGAAAATAGTCTCTCTATTTACACGAGATAGTGATAATATCTACATACATTCTATCTTCTCCGGACCCCACTTATGCGCTTGTGAATCTTCACAAATTTTCTTTTTGCCGGTTAAAACTAAGAACATTCTAATTAAATTTTTCCTTTTGTATGTTTATTGTCTCTGTTTTTGTATGTTATCCTAATGATTTAAAGTGCCAATTTAAGAATTTTGAAAATCATGTTATATTCGAAAAGCAAAAATAAAATTAAAAGGGTGAAGGGTGTGGGGAGCAAAGTGTTAAACGTAAATGTTAATTATGTTAAATTAGGTGATGATTATGCTTTTGATAACTTGTAAGTAATTAATAACAACCAAATATGGCATCATATCAGAAAAAAATTAATTCTTTTTTTTGAATGAAAATGATGTAATTGTTAGTCATTTTCGTTCTCGTAAATTTTGTTAAACCTTTTCGTGTGATAATTAAACAATATAATGCATTTTTACGGGGCGAAAACAATTTTGGATATATAGGTAGACGAATGATACAATGACACGAGACAAATGCATTGAATTATATTTCCGCGACAGAGACTACTAATTCATAAATCGTGAAAGATAAACATGATGAGATTTGATATGAGATCGATGATCTCGATGAGATTGATATTCTAATTTAACTGGTTTAACAAAGTTAATATTTTTGCTTTGTATACTAGAGAGATCTAATTAAATAGGTGTTATATATATATACACGAATCTGAATTTAGTTAAACTCCAATATAGTTCTTGCATTAACCGGTCTGGAATTAGATGTAGCTATATCACGAGCTCATGTTTCTACGATTTTAATATGTATTTACTTGAATGATGCTATAAATCTTCATCAAAGTGTTTATTTTTTTATAATTGAACAAAAGTCAAACACACATAGATAAATTTAACATGTAGCTGGTTTCAATTAATCTAAACAATCATTTTAATCATTCAAAACAATCAATCATAGGCAGCAATTCATGCATACACCTCATATTCCTTTTGACAATGTTAGAGTTTTAGGTTAGCTTATATACATCTCGATCAGTCGAATATTTATTATTTTTATTGAAATATCGCTATTATTGAATTTCGAATATTATTTATAAGATTTTTACTTTAACTCTTTAAATGTTCAATCTTTTTCTTATTATTGTACTTATATAAACAACAATAAGATCACGCTTCAATCTCAAACAAATTATGTTTAATTAAATGTTAAACTCATCTTAGTTTTACGTTAGCTGTCAGTCTATCATATAAGTCTACAATCTCGTACACGATCTCCACACCCTAATACTAAAACACTAAAAAAAATTGAAAATTTACTGAAAACATGGTAGCAAAAATTCATGAAGATCCAGACAGAGATGAATTATAAGTTTATCTTAATTTATACGTCAAATTTATATATTTATTTTATATTAATAAAAAAATGAGTTTGTTTGACAAAAAAACATAAATCATCACCCCAACAAAAAATTTCTTCAATGAACTCCGCCGAGACTTCCGCGGATAGCCCATAATTTTTTATTATTATCTTTTTTTGTACTCAAACTTTCTTTAATTCTCTTTCTAGTCCTTTTTTAAAATTTATTTATATATAGTAAGACATATAAATTCCTTTTGTTTAGACTTTGGAATATAAAAAAATAATTGTGTAACGCCGTAGAATAAGGTAATCCCCGTGAATATTGTTTTCCCTTTCATTGGAATGTTGGTAATATCAGTTTCATCGAGGATTCAGTGAAATCCACTAAGTGAGGTATGAAAAGGATAGAGTATACATATATTTTATCCCTCAAGTGCATTGACCCCAGGTAAGAATAAGAAGAAAACATAACAGTTAATAAGAAAAGTAGTGTAAAGTCTACAAGAAAGAAAGACACAATAATAACAATAATTATGTGTGATAATCGAAACACAATATATAACATAAGGCAAGAACTATAAGAGTACGACTAGAACTACAATAGACACTAATAAGTCTAAACCTACACACAACAAGACAACACTTCACCCCTACTAACCTTCTACCCTAATACGCAACCTTTACTCATTTCCTGTCTAGAATCATGTCCTCGATAATATGAAGCTGCATCATTTCCCGTCTAATTAATCACTTCTCCCAAATACTTCTCAGCCTATCTCTACACCTCTGGGTACGTACCCCCTACAATCAGCCTCTCACACCTCCTCACTGGGGCGTCAACACACCTCCATTGCACATACCAAACAATCTCGACCTCGCTTCCCTCATCTTGTCTGCCACATATGCCACTCCTACCTTCTCTCGGAACACCTCATCCCTAATCTTGTCACTCCTAATATGTCAATACATCCAAATCTCCGCAACATCTTCTGAACATATAAGTTCTTGACAAACTAGCACTCCACCCCATACAACTAGACTATACATAAAGCTCAAAAAAGGGTTAAAACTGTATAAATTTATTATATATACATATTCTTATCCTACTGTAACTTAAATTCATGACCTCCTCATCACACGTTAACAATTTTATTTCAAAAGTAACTTACACCTAAATGGATCAAATGAAATAAATTTCAAAAACCATATCACAATCATTTTATTTTTTTAGATACAATCATTAAAAAAAGGTCATTTCTTAAAAGAGGTCATGGAAAAGAAAAAGAAAAAAAGAAAAATATCTAACTTTAACTTAAGCAGTTAGTGGCGGTTACTAAAGTGGTTACAGGTTAGGTTAAAATGACAATTTAACCTTAGGACAAAAAAAGCAAACCACTAACCATAGTTAGTAAAGGTGATTTTAGTTGATAAACGGCCGTTAAATTTAACGTTTTCCGTTAACAGCTTCTATATAAACCACCTTCAGAGGCCGTTACGTTGGGCTCAGTGCAACCTTCTTCTTCTCTGACTCTCTTTCTTCTTCCTCTGACTCTCTGTTCCTTTTTCCATTTTTTGAAAGAGGAAAAATGGCAATGGTTTCGAAGAAATGGCTTTCGTTTAGCTTCAGTTTTCTGCTGCTTTTGTTGCTTCTCGTCGGAGTTTACGCCGCCGGTGTGCAGAGCAACGACGGTTCCGACACCAGGTGTGTTCGAATTTCTCTGAAAAAGCATTGATATTCGCTTTTTGTACAGTGTTTGAAGCTTTGTTGGAGTTTTAACAGTGAATTTTAGCCTCTCTGCTACAAATTTCATCTGCATTTTCGGAAAATTTAAACAAAAGTTGTGTTTCATGGCTTTGTAGGAGTTTTAGTTCTGAAATTCTAGGTAAAGTAGAGTTTATTTAGCTTCTCTGCTACAAAATTCATCTGCATTTTCGAAAAAGTTCAACAAAATTTGTATTTCATGGCTTCTCACTCTTTTTTAGTGCTTTGCTTCAAAGTTTTTCGAATTCCAGCTCGTTTGGACTCTCTCTCCATTGAAATTTTGGGATATTTTGCAGATTTCTAGAGATTTCTGCGAAAATTACTGTTTCGAACATTTTCTTCGTTTAGACTCTTCTCGAAACTCAGTTTTTGCAGAATTCTTAGAAATTTCTACGAGTTTTACTTTTTGAGCTGTTTTAAACCTCTACATTAACACAATAACACTCTAGTTTAAGCTTTTTCTGGCCGAAATTTCTCCACATTTTACCTAACGAAACGCTACATTTTGGTTTTGGTTTAACAGGACTGTTGAAAAAGAGCAGTTGCTGAGCTCTGAAAACTCAACAATGGCGGTGAGGTATGCAGAAACAATCTTAGCCGTTAGTTTTTGGTTCCAAAAGTATTTATTAAATATCCACCGTTGGATCTCACTGTTCCGATCCAAAGAACTTTGTATTAGAATCAATCTCAGCCGTTGAGATCCCTTATTCCATTAGATCTGAACCGTTTAATCTGTTAAAACATTCATTCCCACTCTCATTGGATTCCTTCTGCTCTTCTACCAGAAAATCTTCATTGGTTCCTTAACTCCCTTTCTATTCCCCAAACTACCCCTGTAAAACTCCTTAATTTACAGATTTACTAACCAAGCAGTAGTAAATTTAATGGGTATTTTAGTCATTTTGCTTCCTGCTTAACGATTCGCCTCATCTCACAGTTTTTCAGTTGCACTTTTATGTATAAATATATACGTATAGAGAGAGTGTATGTATAGGTTTATACTGCATTGAGCAGTGTAAAGAAAAGAAAAACACACAGTGAAAGTGTAATGTGTGTTGCTTTTTAACAGTGTACTTTTTGCTGCGTGAAATAGTGAATAAATGTCGGTTGCTGCCTCTGTTTTTAGCTGAAATTACCAAAATACCCCTGTTTTTTGATTTTTTTTGTTTTTTGTTTTTATGTATTAGTCTGGAAGATGTTGAGGAGAAATTAAGCAAACATGCAGTGGATGATCCTGAAGAAGTTGTTGCCATGGTTGCAGAGTGAGTTACCTTTTCCTTCTCTCTTGTAAAAAAATTTGTATTAACGTGTGAGAAAACTGGCCCGGACACGAAGAAAAAAAAAAGTTTGCATTTACTGACAACAGGTTTTGGTTGTTAGGGAGTAGCTTATTTTTTGTGGTCCTTTTAAACGACTCCTCTATGGCAGACCTACTCAATCCACCCCCACCCCCCACCCTACCCCCACATGGTCCAAACATCTCTTGCATTCTCTACCCCCACCACCCCTTCTTTTTTGTGGGGTGGGGTGGGGTGAATCTATATTTGTGTGTATGTTCTGTTTATTGTGTTGGCTACTTTTAGTACTTGTTGGTTCTTGTTTGATTATTTAGACATTTTCAGCATTAAAAATGCAGAGTGACCCCTCTAGTAAGATCTCTACTGTCTCCTTGTCCTTTTTTCTAATTCTAATTAAAAAATTGGGTATAGTTTCTCAGGTGTAGGATAACTTAATATGGGAAAGTCAGTTAAATATGATATCTTTTAACTCAACCAATAGGCTAATAGTTTCTATTTTGTCCTTTAAAGACAATGAAAAAGGTTTGGGGGTGGGGTGGGGGTGTATTGCTATTTGTGATCTGTGGAAAGTCATTAATTGACTGGTTACACATGGTGGAGTAGTGAGTTGTGACAGTTTTTATTAGTGCATGTGCATGCAAGAAAATATACCAAAATGACAGAGCAAACTGAATGGTGCAATGCCTACTAAATTACAATTGGATTATAGTCACTCAGATTATACTGTTTTCTTTACATGATTCTTATCTTTTTTTTCATGTGTCAGCAATGCATCACCATTCACCTATGTCTTTGGCTTTTCTAAAATGTAGTGCCTACATAATTATTGTTTTTGCCTATTTTACCAAGAAAACAAACAACCCAAACCTGAAAAGACCAAAATAGTCCTTGTAGGATGACAAAATCCTTTTAATGCATTTTCACTGGCTCCAAACTTATGGTCCCTACACTTGTAGCCGTATAATATTGCTAGTTATTCCCACCGACACTCTTCAAAGTAACCACAAAAACAGTATTTTGAATTTGACTATCCTATTTCCATTCCTAGGATATAAATGAATTCCCCTGTTCTTAGACACAATAATTTTACTTTAAAGAAAAGAATGTGGCATATTCCTAAGATACTGTTCAATGAATTTACTGCCAATGTGTGAAAATGAAAATGACAGTTTTTTTTTATGTTTAACTAACTAACTATGTTTTGGGGTGCTAAACAGGAGTATTAGGAACAGTACTGAGAGGCGAAAACTAGGATATTTCTCATGTGGGACAGGAAATCCTATTGATGACTGCTGGAGATGTGACCCCAATTGGCAAAAGAACCGCAAGCGTCTTGCTGATTGTGGCATTGGATTTGGACGCAATGCCATTGGTGGTCGTGATGGTCGTTACTATGTTGTCACTGATAATCGTGACGATGACCCTGTTAACCCCAGGCCTGGTACTATTCGTCATGCTGTTATCCAGGAGGAACCCCTATGGATTGTGTTCAGTCGCGACATGGTTATACAGTTGAAACAGGAGCTCATTATGAACAGTTTCAAGACAATTGATGCACGTGGCTACAATGTTCACATTGCCAATGGTGCTTGTCTCACAATTCAGTTTGTTACCAATATTATTATCCATGGCCTACACATCCATGACTGCAAACCAACTGGAAATGCCATGGTGAGGAGTTCAACGACCCATTTTGGCTGGAGGACAATGGCTGATGGTGATGCCATTTCTATCTTTGGCTCAAGCCACGTATGGGTTGATCATAACTCACTCTCTCACTGTGCTGATGGTCTTGTTGATGCTGTAATGGGCTCAACTGCCATTACTATTTCTAACAATCATTTCGCCCATCATAATGAGGTGCTTTTAATGTTTGAAACTAATTTTTAGATTTTTATCTCTGATTTCCAGAGCTGTGGAGCTAACTTCAGGGGGCTCTTTTTGTTAATGCAAACAGGTCATGCTATTGGGCCACAGTGACTCCTACACTAAAGACAAGCAGATGCAAGTGACAATTGCATACAACCACTTTGGAGAGGGTCTCATTCAAAGAATGCCTAGGTAATTTCTTCTCTTGGACTTAAAAATCCGAACAAGTTGGAATTGGCTATATAATTACCATTACTTGTGTCAAACAAAAGATCAGAAGTAAGTGTATTGATGTTGAGGGTTTATTTAAAAAATGCAGGTGCAGACATGGCTACTTCCATGTAGTGAACAATGACTACACTCACTGGGAGATGTATGCTATCGGTGGAAGTGCTAACCCCACCATCAACAGCCAAGGAAACAGATACCTCGCCCCAACTAATCGTTTTGCAAAGGAGGTAATTTAAAAGCCAAAAACTGTAGATGATTGCTACTTCACAATGTAGTGAATTAACAGAAATACTAATTCAATTGCAACACAGGTAACGAAAAGGGTTGACACAGCAGCAGGTCAATGGAAGGGCTGGAACTGGAGATCATCAGGAGACTTGATGCTTAATGGTGCCTATTTCACTCCATCAGGTGCTGGAGCTTCAGCAAGCTACGCAAGAGCTTCAAGCTTAGGTGCCAAGTCCTCTTCGATGGTCGGTGCCATTACTTCAAGTGCTGGTCCCCTTGCCTGCCGTAGAAGCAGCACTTGCTAGTACAGCCAACTTCACTCTACTCTATCATTTATACAGATTTACCGAAAGAAAGTGTCCCTTTTTTCCCTTTTTCCTTATTCCATTATTAGATTTCCATTCGTACTACTAAAAAGCACTACTCTATAGTCTATAGTCCTCCCAAATCAAAGTTATATCCCATTGTTCGTCAATCAGTCCATTCCTCTTGGCAAGTGTACATTTTTTACACTGTCAATTCATCAGTTCCTATCTCAAAGCGTTGTGCAACCTCGGCCTGATTTCAATTCAAGAAAAGTCAATGTCTGTTCTTGAAGCAGGTGCAGAAGCGTTGTCCATGCCCATTTTCTTGTTTTTTTTTTTTTTCGATCTCAAGAGTGCTCATCTTCCTCATCCATTGGTTTCTTCTAACCACCACCCCCATTCTATATTTGTGATGCTGTCTTGAGTCTTTTTAGTCTGCTATATTGTGCTTTGGCTATTGTGTTTTTTTTGCCTTTTTTATTACTATAGGAGTGAATGATTTTGTAAGTTTTTTCTTAGCTTTTTTGAGTCATACAAGCTATATAGTGTGAATTGTCAAGAAAAATGTTATTGGAAGGGAAAGAAAAGAAGAACCTTTCTGTTTGAAATGATGCAAAGTTACTTACTACCTTTATATATTACCTTTTACTTTCTTGCTTTGTCATTGTCAATGCAAACATTAATATCATCTTGGTTGTGCCTTTCTTTTTTGTGTTAATTATCATTTACTATAATTTGATATCAATTACACTTGTCCAAGTTTTGCTTTTCAATTTCATCCTCCTGGTAGTTGCCATAATGGTGGTAGCATGTGCTTAAAGATTGCTAAAGAGTGTAAAACTAACTTTAGTAATGACTAATGAGTATGTCTTATTGAAGTAATGAAATACTGTTTAACACTCCAGTTAAGCATAATCTAATATTTAATGATGAAAAATATGTTCTGTCACATGGGGCTACTTTTCTTAATTCTCTATAATTTTGGCAAATCACCAGATAGTTGGAGAGATGATGATGTGTCATTTAGGATAAAATTAAATATAGTATCTCTCATATCGCTATATCGAATAACTATAAATTAGGATCGCCTATATGAATATTTACTCTTATTATGTATGTGTTGCTCTATTCAAGCTCATCTCAGTCCAATATAATTTGATAAAATTAGACAAAAAGGAAAACAACTTTCAATTGTTGTGTGAAAGGAACATAAGTGAATATAGATGGTGCACCTAACATATTGCTCCATTGACTTGATAGAACAATAAGCTCAAGAGTCTCAATTTCACATTATGGAGGGAAGAAAGGAATTAAGATATGCATGTGAGGATGGACCCCATAAGGCATGTGACCTATTCTTTAATTTTGCCCCAATTGAAAACATAGCTTTTGTAGTGTTTGAAAGAGGGGTGGGTCTCTTTCAATATTATTCTTAATGAAATGACCAACTTACCACATGTATACCCATGTTACATGTTATATGTAGATTGAAAAACATAAAAAGATATAAAGCCCTATTTGGAGTTGTCACATTCAATACAATTACACAACCCCAATTTTAATCCATGTTTGTTCATGTTAATATGATTATTGAGTCCCAAACACTTTTTATGTATATTTCTCCCTTTATAAACCGATGAGGATTCATCATGAATTGACAAGTTTAATGTTGGATGTCCTCTTCTTTATCTGAACTTGACCAGCAATGTGAGCAAGCTCACACACGCGTATAATGTATACACAAAATTAGTAAAATATAATGTAGTAAGTTTTAAAGGAAATTCTCCATGTACTTTCCTAATCACATGCTTAATTGTTTCATGAATTAATATGAAACTTACCTCTTTATACTAAATTGCTAAGTAGATCAAGAATATGTGGTACAATTGATTGATTTGAGTTCAAGTGGTATAATTAGTATCCATCCTTTTTATGATAAAAGGCAATATTTATTGATATTAGAAAATAGACGAGATCAAATTTGGTTAACCACAATGATTATGCTGGTGAGTCTATTCTAGCCTGAGAGCAAATGATAAGTAATTATCATAATTGATAACATAACTAATCATTTTCATCTTGTAACCTTGGATGCCTTTCAACTTTTGTACAATATGGTACCAATTGTTTTAATTATAGTTTCTTAAACAACACTACTCTTTTCTATGCTATGACAAGAAAGGTCATCTAGACAGAGAAAATAAATGATTTGTTGTTAGAGAACATGATCTTGGATGATTTCCGACCTCGTAAGCTAGCTTTTAAGTTGAGTTAGATGTAAGATACAATTTCCTAAGATCGTATCAAGTAAGATCCGGTTTACTCAATGATCACTCCAAATGTCCAGTCCTGAACGTTGCAAGGGAGAATATTAGAGTATCAACATGTTGGTTATCAACCTCATATGGTCGTGGGCGATTATCATTTCATGCTAGCTTCTGGGATTGAGTTATATCAAATATTCATGTTCCTGAGCCTACCCCCATACCAAATGAAACTTAAACTAAAAAGAGAAGTTGTGCTAGATCGTAAAATCTATTAGCATTATTCATAAGTTTCAAAATTTCACGTATCTCATCCTTCACGACATTTTATCTAGGAGAATAAAAGAAGCTTACATTGTTATCAATTATAGCTCTTGAGCAAGAACACGAAGATTATGTCACTACCGAGGCATACATCCTAGTTTTGGGTAGTGGAGTCGGTCTGGAAAGTGTATCGAGCCTCAGCAAAGTGTAACTTCACGAGTTCAAGAGCTTTACCCCGGTGAGAAATCTTGTTCTTTTCTTCCTTGGGCATCTCAGCGTAACTGCAACACAGTTCTATAAGTTAGTACTCTCTTCATGTCAGATGTTCTTACGTTCAATAGGAAAACATTCAATGGGGGAGGATTTACGTCTGGTCATAGCCATGAGGTTGAAATATTGGATCCCATCCGAAATCATTGGGTCCCCTAGCTGGTACTATCCTTCCCTGAAGAGGCATGTTCGCAATGTTAGTTCTATTGTTCACATAGTTCAACAAAGAAACATTAAGCGAAAAATTTATCAAGTTACATGAGTTCCTCAATTTAGGATAGGATCCAAAAAATTGTATTATAAGGATGTTAATGCAGGGAATTTTCGGATTATACTCCAAAGTATGTAAATAGCGATCCGGAAGCTCAAAACTTGAGAGCTTATAGACATGCCTATCTCCTAGGACTATTTTTCATCAAAAAATCAAGAAGAGAAGGTAAAACCACTTTCACGAAGAATATCGTATATATCTGGAGTTCTCTTAGTTGAATGAAACCTGATGTGTTGATTTTATGGTGGCGCTAACAGAAAAAGAAGCACCATTGTACGAAATATAGGAACTACTTTCCATTTCTCTTCATAATAAAGAAATAACTGGAACTTTGGTACTTAATATAAAACGAAATAACCACCAAGGACCATTCTAGTTTGAAACACAGCCCTGATCAACAGAAATAATAATGGAAAAATTGTATACAGTTTAAAGGAAGTATTCATGGATTACAGAAGCAAATACTTACCAGCGTTTTTCCTATAAAAGTCATTGGCTCTGTATTTGGCCCAAGAGCAAGCGAAAAGATACACATGGCATATGCTGTTTTATCCTCATAAGCCATCAATAAGTTGTTGAGACCTAGAAAATGTCCGGAAAAAATTTAAAAGCAGAACAGAATAATAGAGTGATTTAACAGAAAAGGAGAACACCAAAAAATAAGTTCAACGCAATTGTATATGAGGAAAAACAAGCTTCAATTACCTTCATGACCGATCTTCTGCAAAAACCACTTGCTGCAGAACGTAATATGGCAAGCAATCCCAGACATAAAGCAACAATTACAAAGTATATTATGTCAATGGAAAGAGAGAATAGTTAACAAGAATTGGAAAATAACAACATAAACAAAAATTACAAAAAATTGGCATGTCCATCAAAAGGGAGTTAGGCAGAGCATTTTATTAAAATTTAGATTGAATATAATCAAAGAAGGTAGGTCAAATCTTTGGAAAGAATTCCAAACTCTTATAAATTCACCTCAATTCGTTAATGTCCAACATTCTCTCCATTTTAAGCGTCAGACTTTGAATGGCCTGATGTATTAATGTAAGCTTTTAACTTTTATTAAGTAGTAAAATAAGGGTTAAAAGAATTGGAGATAAAAGAGAAATTCTTTAGAGTAGAAGTGTCTCTCATGGCATGTTTACATTATCCGGATAGTATAAAAAGTGCAGGAAAAAAGTTCTCCGTCTAGGTAAATGATATGAGCAGGGTACATTCTCAAAGGTAAGTTCCACAATTTCGCGGGCCATACACTGTCCATAACCAATTTCAATGTGAAAGATTACCTAAACTCCAAATATTAAAACAAGATTCTGTCCATTAAACAGCGACTAGCGATTGTAACAAATTTATTTTCCTCCTCACAGTTATGCAGTTTTACGTTAATCCAACAAGCACTCCTTGTTGGACAAAAATTGATCTAGAAAATAGTTTCTACCTATTTGGATTGGCTTATGACTTATAGGATTTCTAACTTATGGCTTTGGCTTATTTTTGTAGTTTTGGCTTTAAAATAAGTGCTTAGAAGCATTTTTTAACTTTACCCAAACACTTCAAAACTGCTTGAAAGCTATTTTGGCTTTAAAACACCTAAAATAAGCCAATCCAAACGGGCACTAAGTAGACATTGAAATTGGACTATTGGTCATTTGGTTGAAGCAAATTGAAGTATTGAACAAGAGTTAACAATTGTAATGACTCACACACATCAATGTAAGTCAGTTTTCCCTATTTGGTGTAAAAAAATCCATAGCAAAACATTATCAACAATTTAACACAACCAAACAGTAGAAAATGGTTTCATCAAGCAAAACATTATCAACAATAATGGTTTCATCAAGGGAAACATTTGTTGTTAAAAAGTATCTTAAAGCATACCAAGCACAACTTATAATTCTGAGAACACTGAACTTTATAAACCACATGCCTCAAGTAAGGAAGTAGCTTGTAAGTACTAACAGAAGCCTAACTGACTGAAACAACTTATCACTATAAACAAACCAAATATTTCACACACATTGAAGTTTATTAGTTCAATTCATCTGTGAACATAGACAAATTGAGAGCTATAGGCCTCATATTGAGGAAACAGTACAATGGTTTATAATATCGGTCAAGTGCAATTAGCAGAATTGCATAAAAAGAATATGACTCTAAATATCATAACGGATATTATACAAAAGTATAGAAAGAAGAAAAAACACTTAACTCAAGAGCAGAATGATAAAAGAGAGGATGAACTTACATGTAAGGCCCTGCAACAACAAAAAAACTCAGCACCTTAGTTCATTGTCACAATTCAAATGAAAGCACATATACTGATATTGAAGCGTGTACATAAGTTTGTTGAGTACCTGGGAGACCCTTAAGGGCGTTGAAACAAAGACAAGTATCCTCAACTAGCACTGGTCCATTCACCTGAGAATTTTTCCAACTCGGTCAATTTCCGAACGATCACAAACAGTGAATTTAAAATCTATCTCTCATAGATGGGGTGAAAAAAACTACAAGAGGACAATTATAAAATAAACAAGTGTCATATCTCAATGAGTGGTGGTTCGTGTATTTAGCACCATACTATTAAAATATCAAGATATTAGCATTATATCACTTGTCTCATATTAAAATATCAAGACATTGCAAATGCTCAGGTGAAAATGAATACAAGATACCATACGGGTTCAATATTGCAATAAAACCTTAGTCTAAAGTTGAAGCAGGAACAATATGACGACAAAATCCTTCAGAAATTAACCTAAAGAAACCAGAATTTATTGAATAACCTTTAGAGTGGTAGGCAAAACTACCAGGTGGCTTTGCTGGTTGGAGGTTGCACGTACCTGGTGGAATATTGAAGGTGCTCCACTTTTATCCCCAAAAAAGCCTTAGGAGTGGACTACTTATAGTGCTTGGTTGAAATGATCACTCAAATGGATACTCTAACGGATTAACATTATACACAAGATAAGAACTTGAAGTACTATACCAAAGTTGGTAGACACGGATTCAACTAAAATCTAATAAAAGGGGAATTGGCACCTACATGAAATATCTGATTTTACTATTGCATACAAACAGACTATACACACATAGAAGTTGGGAATAAGTGCTTATAGCTTATGACTTATAAGTTGGGGGTAAATGCTTATAGCTTATGACTTATAAGTTAGGAATAAGTGCTTAAAAGTTATTTTGGCTCAAAAGCACCTAAAAGAAGCAAATCCAAACATCCTCTATAGTACTTAGTTGAAAGGATCATTGAAATGGATGTTCTAGAGTATTAATCACTATAACTTTGGCAGAAATGGATTCAACTAAAATCTAACAAAGGGAGAATTAGCACCTACATGAACTACCTGCTTTCGGCTTTCGCTATTGCATACAAACTAGCAATACACACACATATATGCATATACAATATATGCAATAAAGCCAGGGTACACTACCTCTTTAGCAGCAATTCTTGCTTTTTCTTTTGATATATCTTCAGGCTCACCTTGAAGTTCTGGCACTAAGATCAAATTTTGGGTTCAATTTCTTAACAGAAAACATTGAAATTAAGAACAAGTTACATATATGAAATAAAAAACACTGTGAACTTACAGTCGAGCTTAAGGGACTGAAAGGGAATAGACTGGCCAAGAATTGCCCTAACTTCCTCCAACTTTTTAGCATTTCCGGTAACAAACGTCACTGACCGCGGCAACACCACCCCAGAACCCACCGTCCTCGCCGCCGCCGCCGCCATTGTCCCTTTCTCGCCGGAAAAAATTGCTCAGTCAAAGGAGGGAGATTTATGGTCTATGAGTTTTGGGGAGTGTAAGCTTATGTATTAGTATAAACCTTTTTCTTAATCAATATTTATAGTATAATTAAATAATAATTTGATGGAGAAATATCATATAAAAAATTTAGAAAATATAATAGATTTGAATTATTGAAAGTTGTAAAAGTTAGAAAGAAAATATAGTCATACAAAATTGAATCGACAAAGAAATAAATATTTGAAAGATATTATCACAAAATAAATATCGTAACTTTTGAATATATTTAATTAGCGATAAATCTATTGATCCTCAAACTTAAATTTCTAGTTCGATATTTTTTTGAATAAGAAAGTACATCATTTCAAATTGTTTCCTACTTGTCTCAAGTAATATTGAGTTTGTAACTTTTTACGAACTTATACTCAATCTTATATATATTTTAAAGATAATTGAAAAATTAATTTTTTTTATTCAAGTTATAAGTGATTATAAAAATTTATTTTTACGTAACGAATATGTGTATAGGTTCACATGAAACGAAAAAAATGATACTATACAGATTATAGTAATCACAACTCACAATATTATGTTAGTCCTTTTGTGAACAATCATATTAAAACTATATCATTTGAAATTATTCAAGTGTCAAATAGTTGATTTAATTAGAACATCATTTAATGTGGTTCGTTAACCTAAAAAATAACAAAAAATGGTGGTTTAATCGAAGCAACCCATCAGGCTTTTGTTGGATTTGGCAGGCACCGGTCCGTTATCCTTCCCACTGCACAGAGCGGAAACTATTCGTTGCTCTGTGAAACCAGCCTCACGCAGTCCGCCCCACTTTAAGAGCCCAGCAGCCCATTCCTTTGATTGGACCACAAGGCCCAACTCTGTACTTGGACAGGGCAGGCCAGATATAAAGCCCACCAGGCCCAACCTTTCTGGAATAGCCCAATATTCCACCACATTATTGCCCCCACTTGGGTTACAAGCCAAAGTTACTGAGCTCGGCGATTAATATTGTCTCATAGTTCTTTAATATATGAATGAAAATAGATGTTCCTTGACGATGTGGGAAAAAAATTCATGAATTATTTACTCATGAGAAATAGAAAATAAATAATAAACTTCAAATCGTTGATAGAACATACATATTTAATGATGTTAAAATATAATTTATAACGAGAGGATTTTTCATCAATTTCATTAATCATCCAAGGAGAATTTTTATCGTTTGGAACAAACATGAAGCGCGATAAAATTTTAAAAAACATTTACTTATAAATCACTTGATTTTATCGATGCATCTTCTTGCAATCCTTAGACCGCCGTCGATAATCTAACACTGGGCAAAAATAAATATATATCAATCATTTGCATTTGTTTAAACATTGTATTAGTACCAACTGGAACATGCCTGTAATAACTTACAAAATTTAGACCATTATCAAACATTTTCTCATACGACTTTCGATTTGTTCAAGAAAAAGATCTTCCAGCCATGAACAAGAAAGATCATAAATTGTAAGAGAAATAAAAAATAAAATCTTATACTAAATCGACTACGATCGAACAATTTTTTTGTTGAAGAAAATGAGAAATGCTTTTTGTATAGGATTAATTTGTGGCCCATTTCTTTGTTTAGATTATATAATAGGGAAAATTACGTGTATAAGCAAACATATACTAGTTAATTACTTAATAGAGCTATAGTTTACCTTAATTACAATTCGCATCTTACTTTTAGCTATAATTATACAACTCAGCTTTTTAGTTTTGTATAATTCGCGCATTTGTATAATATAATTTGTATAACTTTTGTATAATTCAGAATTTGTATAATATAATTTGTATAACTATTTGCACTTCTGATGTTTGTAATTGTATAAATTCGTTATTTCGAGTTTATACAAAAATAACTGAATTATACAAATGTACCCGCGAATTATACAAACCTGCGAATTATACAAATCCGTGAATTATACAAATGAGGCAG
>JAJOOO010018400.1:0-26082 GCA_029582685.1 Solanum piurae | reverse complement strand
GAATCAACCCAACACTATGAACTCACATACCTCGTAGGGATCACCCCCGACGATATCCACGACGATCCTTGACGAAAAATCCTTGCTTGATCTTCTCTTTCTCCTCTTCTTCTCCTCTTCACTCTCAAACCCTTACTTTCACTCTTTTAAAATGAGACAAACTGATCAAAGAATCAGTCTAACACAACAATATAACCAAAAGAATTGGTTAGGGAAAAGACCAAAATGCCCTTAAAACTCCGGACGGATTTCCCTGCCAACTGCCCAACTTCCAAAGGGCATAGCTCACTCATACGAACTCGGAATCGAGCAAACTCTGTGGCGTTGGAAAGATCATTCCACGAAATTCGCAACCATGACTGGAACTACACCTAACTCATACTGAGCTAGAAGTTATGACTGCTCAAAGTTGGTCAAAAACTCACCTTTTTCCCATACTTGGCAAATTTCCAGATTTTCAAAATTCAATCCAAAAATGAAAATTTCAAATTCTTAAGCCTCTCCATAGCCATTTCACATTGCCGGATGTTACAAAAATATATCATTATACATTTAAAAAAAGTGTCATAATTAAAATTATTATACATAACAAAAAATATGAATTCAGTATACAAATTTCATACAATTTTCATGCACACTTTTCATACACTTTTCATGCTAAAATTATAACTATTTCATCACATAAGTCGTCACTTTTTCACTGAAGATTCATGCCAATATAATACCAAATTAATACTAATTCTAACTATTAATTGTCATTTATTAGATAATGAGTATACGAAATTCATTCAAATATAATGTCAAAATCGTACCAACATGGTATAACCAGTATACCAATTTCAAATAAAGTTTATGTAAAAAAATTTAACCAGAAACATACAAAAAAAATGAATGTTCATACCAAAATCTATACTATTTTCAAACAAATTTTATGTAATTTCAAAAAATAAATGTTCATTCTAAAAACGCCATAATTAAAATAATACACAAACAAAATCTGATTAATTTTTTTTCTGCAGTATCATTGTTTTTATTATTATTTATTTACGTTTAGTTAGTATACCAATACATAAAAAATCGCAAAGAACACTAACCTAAAGGATCCCATCTACCACCATGCTAGAGATGGGAGTAGATTATTGAATAAAAATGAATATAAATTAGTTGAGAGTGATGACTAACTAGAGAAAAAAATGAAAAGAGAGAGAAACGTTCAGAAAAAAAAAATTTGTTTTAAACGAATTTTAACTGATTTGAGCTAAACAAGGAAAACAAATATATCTCTTTTATGAATCTCCTATTTTTATGACACCTATAAATTATCATTAATGAATTCAAATTATTTACTACTAATATATCCATTTTTACCTTATTTATTTTGCACACTAATTAATTTTTACTGTTATTTTAAATCATGTTTTTATTTTACTAAAATGTTACAACCCGCAATTTTTTATTGTTATAACATGAGAGATAAAGAATAATGACATAACCTATAACTATTAATTCTATATATGTCAATTATAAAATTTTCACACACGCACACATATATATATATACTAGCTTTTATGTTGTATCATACGTGTATTCTGTGCGTTACATGTTTATTTTGTGCAGTACGCGCGTATTTCGTGCATCACATGTGCACTCCATGTGTCACACATGCATTTTGTATGCTACACGTGCAATTTCAGATGTGATACACACGTACATTACTAAATTAGTAAGCTAAAAAGTGCGAAAGAATATATTATTGTTCGTCCCCCAAAATATATTTTTAATTGGTCCTGGGCAGGTAATGAAGTGTGTCACCCCTGAGTCCAAACAAAGGTACACCTATTTAAGAAAGATGAAGCACGTATCCAGTTCTATTAATCATACACGAGAGGTATACATTAATGTTAGGCCCAATCAGATTAGAAAGAGTATGTATTATATGAGACTCAGAAATGTTCTGATGAATGTACTCTTAGTCAATTAGATTCATCATCATCGGAATACCCTTATAACTACTTCAAAGTGTTGAGTAACGGGGATTATGTATCGAGTACAATAACCATGTTTTATCCATTCGTGCTCCCAAAATGCAACAATCGAATGCTTGACCCAGCTTTGAAATTTGGCCAAATAATTTTAAGTTGATTCTTTAAATTTGGATTTTGCTCCATCTTTGCAAAGCATAACAAATTACAACTTAATTGACTATTATATTTTCAACCCTTTAATAAAAGTGTTTAAGTTTTATACATAGTCGATGTATAAAAAAATTTACACCATCAGGTAAATTAAAGGACAACAATGTAACTTCAAAATTAATATTTAAGAAAAGATAATTAAAAAAATCAGAGCCAGCTATACTTTAATCAAATTTATTATTAAGTAATATTGACGTAAATCAAATCTGTGTCCCTTGAAATTGTTAATCAAATTTTTATATATTATAAGTTTTTTTTACTTTGTTATCATTATTAAAGGTTTATTTGTTAGCTTTTTTATGAGATTATATGTCACAGTTATTAGTTGTTTAGTTGGTTAGAGTCAGTTACAGATTAGTTAGAAGTCATTTAAGTTGTGACATAATTAGAATCAAATTAGTTAGATTGTTTCTTCTTTCATTTCTATATATATATACGTGACTATTCAGAAATAGTAACAGATAACAAGAGTACATTCGATTACTGTTTATCTGAATAAAATGACAGATAAAGAATTTTAGCTTAAAGAAGCTAAACCTAAACTAAAACAAGATCGAAATGAGCTTAAAAGAAGCTATAGATTTATTAAATGACTTAATAGAAAGTCATAAGCAAATAGCCTTAAGACTAAAGTTAATAGAAATAGAAATAAAATCTATTAAAGAAAATAGTCCTGGAAGAATCACAAACCTAATAGAAAAATCAGAAAAATTTGACAATAGAGTAAGTCAAAAATACATAAATGAACTCTTAGGTGAGAAATTTTCTAGACAAAGGCCTTATCAAAAGGATAGTCTTGATATATATATATTTGCATTGATTTGTACAACAAGCTAAGTTTGTCTTTAGAACTACAGCCCAATCTGCCTTTGGGTACTTTAATATTCACTTGCCTTCATGGCAATGACTAGGCCATCATCAAGTACAAAAGTCATGGTATTCTCCAACTAAATAATAGTCCATCACCCATAATACTTTTATTGAAAAGAGGAGGTCAAATCATGGGATCTTGAACACAAATGACAGTAGTAAAACAACATCTTACACCCTATTCAATCCTTTTATACATGTTCAATAATATAATTAGGTTGTTGCTTTGCAACTAAAATTATTCTTTCCTTAATACAAGTTGTATTAGCTTCTTCGAATTATTATATTTATATCGTGTCCATAAATACCATAACCTATTTCACTAGTTGGCCCATCTCATACATTTATTTGTCATTCATCAAACTATACTATAGATACACTTCTCACCAATCAACTTTATTCATTTATACATTTCTTTATTCTAACAAACCATTGACTTACAAAAATAGACAGAGATGATAAACTTCCATATTCATTTTTTTTTACATATTTAATATTATATGATGGCCTAAGTGGACAGCACTAACTGAAATTAGTAGGTATTTTGCCAATATTTGGTAGATGCTGAAAAAGATATACTATTTGAAAGTGGAGCAGTTGCTGATTTGGTATTTGCCATCATAATATGGGCCAGAATATATGTTTAATCCACAACAATTGAGTCAGCGTATGGGCCATCTTCTATGGGATAGCGTTTACACACTAGTTGATTCTATTGTTTTTAGGGTAAATCACATAAATATGTTATATTATAAAAATATTTACCATCTATGACAACATATTTTTTCTAACTAAATATGACATCTTTTTGGAATTAAGAAAATTGTACGGTCTTCGCCTCTTTTCAGCCCTTTTTCCTCTTCTTCTTTTTACTCTTCTGCTTCTTCGTCTCTTTCTCTGACATTATTTATCTTCCTCCTCTCCTTTTTTTAATTCTTCTTCTTTGAACTTTTCATTTAAATAACTATCCTCAAATCAGTTTTTGCTCATATTTCACTATTTTTACCCAAAAACAAGATGAAAAGAGGAACAAAAAGACCAAAAATTTGTACAAAATCACGTTTTTAAGCAGAAATTTCAAATCTCTAAAATTACATAAGCAAGAGTTCACCATTGATGGTCATTATAAAGCTTCAAATTTTGAATTCATTATTTGATATTTACGAATTTGTGATTAGTTTGGATAGGTAGTTCCTACAAATAATTGAAAATGTCGTTTGGAGTTTATATCTCAATTTTAAGAGGGTTTGGTTAATTTTATAATTGATTTTAGGAGAAATATTAGATTGAAACTCAAAAAAGGTGAAGTTTATGAAACTGTATCGCAATTGTATTAAAGTTGTATTAGATATGTTTCATAATTGTATTAAAATCATGAACAATACATTCATAATACATATTACAAACTTCACTCTTTTTTTAGTGATATCAACTAAAATAATTTAAGTAACAAACTTGTAATACATTTATAACATAGACACAATATATCTTGCAACATCACTCATGTTCTTAGAGATACAAACCAAAATAATTTATAAGACACATATAATACATATTTTATTCATGAATAATACAAGTTTAATTCAGTCTATAGATTATTGTCTTGTCTTTCGTTAGTTACGTTTTTCATTGTTAATTTTCTCTTCTAATTCAACTTTAATATTGTGTAATACACTTTTAACGCAAATTTAATTCATTTTGTAGTTTATTATTTGTTACTATTAGATTACTTGTTTAATTCATTATTAATATAAGTTTAATTCACTCTATAGATCATTGTCAGGTGTTTCATTAGTTACATTTTTTATCCATGCATAATTCTCTCTTCTAATTCAACTTTAATATTTGTGTAATGCACTTTTAATACAAGTTAATTCCTTTTGCATTTTATTGGTTGATTTGTTATGATTGAATTACTTGTTTAATTCATTATTGATACAAGTTTTATTCAGTTTACAAATCACATAATCCTCTTTCATTTGCTACATTTTGCATTCATGTTTAATTCGCTTCTAATTCAACTTTAATATGTGTGTAATACATTTTAATTCAAGTTTAATTCATTTGGCAGTTTATTATGTCTCTTCATTTGTTACGATTAGATTACTTGTCTAATTAATTATTGTTACAAGTTTTATGCAGTCTACGAATCATTGACTGCTCTTTCGTTTGCGATTAGTTTGGATAGGTTGTTCCTACAAATAATTAAAAATATCGTTTGGAGTTTATATCTCAATTTTAAGAGGGTTTGGTTAAGTTTAGAATTGATTTTAGGAAAAATATTAGATTGAGGCTCGAAAAGGATGAAGTTTACAGAACTATATCGCGTTTGTATTAAAGTTGTATTAGATATGTTTCATAATTGTATTAAAATTGTATTAAAATCATGAACAATACATCCTACATTTATAATACATATTGCAAACTTCACTCCCTTTTTAATGATATCAGCTAAAATAATTTAGGTAACACAGTTATAATACATTTATAATACATGCACAATACATTTTTAATACATATTGCAAACATTACTCACGTTCTTAGTGAAACAAACCAAAAGTAATTTATAAGACACATATAATACATGTTTTATTCATGAATAATACATTTATAATACGTATTGCACACTTCACTCCTTTCTTACGGATACCAATAAGAATAATTTAGGTAACACACTAATGGAGTAATACATTTATAAGACATGCACAATACATTTTTAATACATATTGCAGCCATCACTCATTTTCTTAGTGATAAAAGCAAAAATAATTTATAAGATACATATAATATAAGTTTTATTCATGAATAATACGAGTTTAATTCAGTTTATAGATAGTTGTCTTGTCTTTCGTTAGTTACGTTTTTCATTCATTCTTAATTCTCTCTTCTAATTCAACTTTAATATTGTGTAATACAATTTTAAAGAAATTTAATTTATTTTGTAATTTTTTGATTTATTTGTTACTATTGGATTGCTTGTTTATTTCATTATTGATACAAGTTTAATTTATTCTATAGATCATTGTCTAGTCTTTCATTAGTTACATTTTTTATTCATGATTAATTCTCTCTTCCAATACAACTTTAATATTTGTGCAATACACTTTTAAATACAATTTTAATTCATTTTGCAATTTATTGGTTGATTTGTTACGATTGAATTACTTGTTAAATTCATTATTGATACAAATTCATTCAGTTTACATATCATAGAATGTTCTTTCGTTTGCTAAATTTTGCATTCATGTTTAATTCTCTTCTAATTCAACTTTAATATGTATTAATACATTTTTAATTCAAGTTTAATTCATTTTACAATTTATTATGTCTCTTCATTTGTTACGATTAGATTATTTATTTAATTAATTAATTATGATATAAATTTTATTAATTCTACAAATCATTGACTACTCTACGAAAGACAGTAGACAGAGAAAAAGAAAGGGGAAAAAAACAACAAAAAGAGAGAGCAAAAGCAACGAAAAAAGCAAGAAATAAAAAAGTAACAAAAAGAATGCAAAAAAGAAACAGTAACAAAAAGAAAACAAGGGAGAAAGAACGACATAAAGAAAAAAAGAGAGAAATAGCGAGAATGAGAAATAAAAATTAAAAAGCTGAGAGAAAAAAAAAGAGAAAGAGGCGAGAGAGAGAAAAATCTAATAAAATATATAGTATTGTTATATATTGCTATAAATGGTAATAATTAAAGAGTATATTTAAAATAAGTAATTTATTTTTAAAAGAGATCCACTCAAGTAATTAATCCTTGTTTGTATGCCCTTTTTATAAGAGTCGTATATGATTATAAAAGCGTAAGTATTATTGATACAATATGTAGTATATATACATGTACAAGTATAGAAGAGAAAGGAGTTTGTTGAACATAAGAGACCTAAAGAGAAGAGGAACTAACTATGTATATAACTCAAACATACTAACGTACTAGGACTCTGCATCCTTATCCTTATTATGCCCCCTCAACATTGGCTCAATTTGTTTGAGACCAATGTTGCTAACAAGGTGGACAAAGGACCTTCTGGGAAGTGCTTTAGTTAACACATCTGCTAGTTGACCATCAGTTGGAATGTGATGACCTGAAATTTTTCCACTTTCCACTTGGTCACGACAAAATGAAAGTCAATTGCGACATGTTTCATTCGAATGTGGAAGACTGGATTACGGCACAGGTAAGTGACACCAATGTTATCGCAAAAAACCTTAGGAGGACAAGGCAACCTGACCCAAAGTTCTTGCAGCAGGTTGGTTAGCCAATTTAGTTCCGCTATAGCACTTGCTACAACCATGTATTCCGCTTCTGTTGAAGATTTGGCAACAATGTGTTGCTTGTTGGAGCACCAACTAATTGGATTCTTTCTAAGAAAAATAACATAGGCTGAAGTGGAGTGTCTAGTGTCAGGAATACCACCCCAATCTGTATTTGATTAGGCGATTAACCAAGAAGAGTTACCATGTTTGAAGTGAAGTCCATAGGTTATGGTTCCTTTCAAATAATGAAGAAACCTCTTTGTTGCTTGTCAATGCTTAGTTGATGGAGAGTGTTGGAATTGAGCGATCTTGTTTAATGCAAAGCATATATCAGGTCGTGTGAAGGTGGGGTATTGCAATGAGCCAATGAACTGCTTATAAAATGTAGCGTCTACTGAAGGAGAACCATCATCCAAGGATACAATTTCACTTGTGGACAGAGGAGTGCTCACACTGTTTGCGTCCAGCATATTGAACTTGTTGAGTATGTCTGTAATGAAGCCACTTTGTGTGAGAGTCAATCCATGATCATTTTGTATAACTTCAACACCTAGAAAAAAATTGTAAAGGATCAAGATCCTTAATCAAAAATCTACCACCCAATAACTTATTTGTTGCATGGACTTGCGAGTTATTAGAGCCTGTAATAACAATATCATCAACATAGATCATAACAATAATGAGAGAATTAGGAGACCATTTATGAATAAAGAATCATCAGATTTGGAATGAGCAAAGCCACATGATAAGAGAAACTTCTTTATTTCAATATACAATACTCGTGGTGTCTAGCGAAGTCCGTAGATAGATATGTATAGTTTACACACGTGATTGGGAAATCGAAAATCTACAAATCCAGGTGGTTGTTGCATGAAAGCAATATCATGTAGAGTACCCTGCAAAAAGGAATTGTCTATGTGAAGTTGATGCAATGGCCATTTAAGAGACACATGTAGGGACAAGATAAGGCGAATAGTTGTGGTTTTAATAACTGAATTGAAGGTGGAATGAAAGTAAATTCCAGGACGTTGATGGAATCATTTTGCCACTAATCTGGCTCTATAACGCTCTATGCATCCATCAGGCTTGTGTTTGACACGAAACACCCATTTACACCCAACTATGTTTTGAGAGGGAGTAGATGGAATCAATGACCAAATTTTATTTTTTAAAGTAAGGTTATGTGTTCTTCTATCATAACAGCCTGCCATTCAGGATATTTGGATGTTTGACTGTAGATATTTGGGGTATGCGGAAGGTGTTTTACGATGGAGATTGCAAGGTAATCAAAAATCACTTTGGGTTTGAAAATATTATTTTGAGACCTAGTGACTATTTGATTTGATGGTGTTTCAGGAGTTGGTTGTGGAGATGCATATGGACTGGTACTTTGAGAAGGAGAAAAAGACAAAGAGTGTGCACGAGGACTTATAGTAGAGCCGATTGGTACGTCATCCTGATGGCCTTAAGTGTGCGATCCATGAGTATACAGGAGTTGACCAAATCAGTAGTAACATGAATTGAAATTGGGTCTACAACAACAGGATGTGAAGGAGATTGTGAGAAAGAGGAAGGACTAGAGGGATCATCTGGACACAACCATTTTTCCATGTGCGAGATTTGTGGATGAGAGAATTGAGGATAGTTGGTTGTGAATGGAAAAATATGTTCAACGAATACGACATGTCTGGAGATGTAGACTTTTAAAGTGGCAAGGTTTAGGCAAGAATAATTGTTTGTGGCAGCAGAATATCCCATAAATACACAAGGATTGGACTTGGGATCAAGTTTGGTTGATGTAAGGCTTTAACCATGAATAACAAAGACAACCAAATACCCTTAGTTTAAGAGGGTTTGGGGTTGTGTTAAAGAGACACTAAAATGGAGATTTAAGACCAAGAAGTGGTCTTGGCAGCCTGTTAATGCAGTAGACTGTAGATTGGAACGCGAGGGACCAAAATTTAAGAGGGACAAAAGCATGGTGAGGAAGATTTAAAGTGGTGTCCACAACGTGGCGATGTTTTCTTTTGGGAGTGCCAACTAGTTGGCGAGTGTATGGAGGACTTATGAGATGTTGGATCCCAAAGTTCAAGAGAGTGAATTTAAGGCCAATGTATTCACTTCCCCCATCAGTGTACAACATTTTAATTCTCAATTGAAATTGGTTTTGAACCATTAGAACATAATTAGTGAAAAATTTTAACGCCTGATTTGGATTTGAAAGGAAACAACCAAGTATATTTCGTGAAATGATCAACAAAAATAGCATAGAATCTGAAATTATCAAGAGATAGTTGGAGAGGGACCCCAAACATCTGAGTAAACTACATCAAAATGCCTAGAACTTGTAATTGAATTGTTACCAAATGTTGACGATGACTCTTATTGCATAAACATGAATTACAGAATGTGAAAGACTCGTAATGGTTCACTGGTAGATTGAAAGACGAGACACAGGCTTTGGTAATATGAGGTTGAGGATGGCAAAGACGAGCATGTCATAGATGCAATGATGGAGATGTTAATGCAACAAAATGTGCTTGAGGACGAGGTGTGAGTGATTTGGTCATGTCCGAAGGCCACTCATAGAGATCACCATTACTCTTATCTTGAAGAAGACATGCTCTCGTGCTCAAATCCTTCACAACAAAAGAATAAGAAAAAAATTCAATGGAAGTTAGATTTTGCCGATAAAATAGAGCAACATAAATCAACTATTTCTTTTAAAAGATGGAGAACAAAGAACATTTTTTAAAAGAAAGTTTGTTGTAAGATTAGGAGAAGATAATGTAGTGTTACTAGCATAAGTGATAGGAATTCTTTTAACATCACCAATAATTATCGCATCCGTTCCAGAGAACTCAGTTGGAGTCTGGAGAGAGTGAGAGTTGTTTGTAATATGATGAAAGGCTCCAGAATCCACAACCCAAGGGCTTGGGGAATTGGAAGCATAAGAGTGACGATTGACAAAATTAGCATACACTTCAGTAGCACTATGTAATTTGGACCTACAGACCTTAGCAATGTGACCGAACTTATCACTAAGTTGACATTGGACCCGTTGATTGTTGCTTTTGGTGGTATTCTACTGGGTGAATGAATTGTTATTCGGGGCAGAAGATTGATTACGAAAGTTGTAGGAACATGATGGAGTAGTGTTCCTACGATTGGAAGAGTTAGGCTGTCTATTTTTGGGACCATTGTTGGTGGAATGTTGATGAAGTTAAGCAGTGATCATGGGTGTGTCGACTTTAGGTTTTGAATGTTTGATGAACATATCTTGTGCAAGGAGTTTATCAAAGAGTTCTTCGAATTTGATAGGATTATCGCGAGCTCTTATTGCTGTAGATAACTTCTTGTACTTAGAACCTAGACCACTCAGGACCTTAATGACAAGTTCCTTGTTGTTAATGGGTGAACCACTTCAGGCCAAATTATTTGCAATGGAGTTTATTTCTCTCATATAATCACTGATTGAACATGTGTCTCGTTTGACATTCGACAGAGTATTGCGCAAACTGAGAATTCTTGAGTGCGATTTGCTCGCATAAATTGTTTGGAGAATATTCCAAGCTTCTTTGGCAATGGATGCATGGAAAATGAGGGAAGCGATTGTAGCGTCAACTGATGCCATAATGGCATTGCGAACAAGACTATCTTGTCGCTGCCACAATCTCAAGTTGGGGTTAAGAATTTGGTTATTGACTTTGTCCAGAATGTGCACAATTGGGATGGAAAGTTAATCATCAACAAAGGTAAGAAGATTGTAGCCAAACAATAGTGTGGTAACTTGAGATTTCCAAGTTGGATAGTTTGCACTTCCTGTTAGCTTGTAGGATAGCTAAGACACAGGGTTAAAAGAGATTGACTGAGAGAGATGAACGACACCCCTTGATTGAGAGTGACTGCTGGAGAGTTAGGAGAGGAGGAAGAGGAAGTTGCAGACATTCTGGGGAAAAAGAAGAAAAGAGTTGGAATTTTGGGGGGGAAAAGAGAGGATCGGATGTACTCATCAGAGTGTTTAGTAGGCTCTTGATACCATATAAGAGTTGTATATGATTATGAAAGCGTAAGTATTATTGATATAATATGTGGTATTTATACATATACAAGTATATAAGAGAAAGGAGTTTGCTGAACATAAGAGACCTGAAGAGAAGAGAAACTAACTACATATATAATTCAAACATACTAACGTACTATGACTCTGCACTGTTATTCTTATTACTTTTTACACGACCAAGATTATATTCTCATATCATAAATAAGAGTATATATATTCTCATATCATAAATATGAGTACTTTTTGTTTATCCAAATAGAAAGATTTTTTTAATATTTGGAAGGTGCTATGATGTGTTAAGATTTAATTACTATGGAAGGATAACTAAGTAATACTGCTACTATTGTGTAATATTTTTTTAAATACTGTCCAGTCATATTTGTTTACCCTTGTATCTTGGTTATCTTGTGGCCAGGTACTAAAATGAAACTTGATTTGATACGAGTTCGTATTTTTAGGTACAATAATTGCGGGTGTTAAATATTCGTCTGATCTATATGTTTGGATGGGAAAATAATCAGCTTATTTTATTAGTTGACTTATCTTGACTTGCTTAGTTCAGCCTATTTTAAATTGAGCAAACTACATAAATCTCATTAGTATAGGTCCTAATTATTAAGATTTTCGATAGTTTCAAATATTACTTAATCTATCATATTTCGTGCTTAGGATGCATGAGTCTATATCCGCAAGATACATATATTTGCCGAACTTTAAAATCGAAATACATATTTTATTTATTTAAATTAATTGGTTGTAATGGATTTTCTTAATTAGATGAGTAATTGAGGATTTTCAAAATACATGGACAATTAATTCTGAAAATTTAAATTAATTAAATCTCTTAACATAAGGCGGAACTCAAGGGGTGTATCTATGCTTATTTTATTTTATTTTATTATTTTTTGAAATAATAAATTCATTATTATTAATAAAAGACAAAAATATGTATATCTTGGTCAAATAATTTGATTTATTTTATTTTATTACTCTTAAAATAATAAATTCATTAATTTGATGTATCTATTATCAATAAATAATGTATCCAACAAATTAAGCACTTAGATACATGAGTATAATACAAGTACATTTATATGTATCATAGAAATATCTAGTGATAATTTCATGTATCTATTTATATGATCTAATATTAATTTCATGTATCTATTTATATGATCTAATATTATTTCATGTATCTTTTATATGTATAATTTTATGTATCAAGTATCATTTTCATACGTTATATCCAAAAACATGTATCTTAGCTAAATACAAAAATAGTTAGATGCATTGTAATAACATAACAAATATATATGATAATATTAAGATACATATGAAAAGACTCGAATACATGACATAACAAATTGTGTCAAATACATGCGTAAATTTTCAATAATACGTAAATCTTCAATATATTCATTAGATACATACAAACTTAATAAGACACACTGATAAAAACTAGATACATAATCATATCTCAATAATGTATCAGATACATCAATTTTCACTTATTGAAATTTTTTGATTACGTTCGTGGCTGGTCAGAGCATCTTACCGCGATGGTATTTGCTTCACCTTTTGATTCATCGGACGTTGCTCACTGCGCCTACATCCGACGGGAGAAGTGATGTGAAGTTTCTTGATTGATCCATAGAATACAAGGTATGCAACCGGTACCATAAAAAAGATGGTGAACTATAGCACACGAAAATCAGTAAAATGGGGGGTTTACCTGCTCCGAGGCTCGTTTGACCTTGTAAATGGGCCGTTTTAGCCTTCAGGGCCAACTGGCTCCATAACTAAGGTCTTAATGGACGTCCATGAAAATTTTCGACAAAAATGACGTCGGAATTTCGGATCACCAAAAATCCATGGACTATAGCACACGAAAATCGGTAAAATGCCGTCAATGTCGAATTTGATAAATCTATTGGGCTTGAAATCTCTGTTTACAACGATATCCATTGTCTCTGCGCGCGAGAGGTGTCTCCGGCCTTGCAAGAAAAAATGGTGAATTCGTTGGGGATTGGTTTGAGAGTGAGAAAATCAAAGGCTAAATATTTGATGTGTGTGTTGACAAGCTGTAGAACATCCATTTTAATGGAGTGTTTCTTCTCAGTAATCGACTGATCAAGGGAAGAGGAAGAGTTAGAGTTTGATTTTTACCCTAACTCATACTCTCTTAGAGAAAGATATTTGTTTTTAATTAAAACACTAATTTTAGAGTTTAAATGTAAAAATAATTAATCAATCCTAGTTTTAAGGGATATGGGTATTGGTCGTATATTCAATATATAATATATGGAATAAAATATTAAAAGTAGTAATATATGTAATTATTTAAGAGTAGAGATAAAATTAGTATATATGATAGTTATGTATATCTAATAAAGTAGTTTATCGTATTTTGGTATAACTATATGGCCAAATTGATCCATAGAAAACTTTGCATAAATATTTTAAAAAGACAATTTTTTATTTGATTTACTCTTTACAGTCATAATATAAAAGGGGAATGTATTAGGTACTCAAGCAAATTATAAGCAAGCAAACTTTGACTTTAAAACTTAATAAGATTTGGCGGACTGGATTATGACCAAATTCTAGCTCACTTTAGCCCAATCGGCTTTTTAGCCCAAATAACATATAAGCAGGTCAATGACCAAGCTATTTATTAGATGGATTAATTACTTGGGTGTGAAATTTACGTGATTTTCTTTACTAGTTCAACTCATTTAAATATGCAAAAAAGACTTATTTATATTATCCGTTAAAAGTTGGCTCATTTATACCATTGTCGTTTAAGAAAAAGTTCATCCATGTCATTATTTTTTTTACTCCAAATTGCAAAACCATTTTATACACCTCAAACGACTTTTAACACTTTTCAATTGAGGGTTTTGGATCAAATGTACTCATTTTGCTTTACTTCTTTAAGAACACCAAAAATACATAAAGAACATTAACAACTCTCAAATTTTAAACTTCTTCAATTATTCACGAAATCACTTCAAATTTCAAGAGTAGTTTACCTTCGAGCTAGATACCAAAACTCTATAATTTTTTAGCTCGAATTTGAGCCAACTCAACAAGACCCACTTGAAATTTCTTCAAAGTTTCAAAACTTCAACATTTTTTAGTACTACAATTTTTCCACAACTTCAAATCATTTGAAATTTTGAACATAGACTCAAAAAACACTAGGAAACAAAGATCTAAGGTAAAAAATAACAACAAAAATATGAACCAAAGCAGATTTTTGAAATTTTGGGACTGATTTTCATTTTTTTTGAATAATTTTTTTAATTGGGGTGATTTTTTTAAATTCAACAAATAATTTTAGAATTTTGGTTTTCTTTAAAAAAAATTAATGTTGCGACTGAAATTTGAGATGATTTCGTGAAGAATTGAAAATGTTGAAAATTTGGGAGTTGTTGATATTCTTCATGTGTTTTTGGTATTTTCGAGGAAGAAAAGCAAAAAGAGTACATTTGATCTAAAACACTAATTGAAGTGTTAAAAGATGTTTTGGGCATAAAAATAATTTTACAAAATCGGAGTTAAAAATAATGGCATAAATAAGTCTTTTCTTAAACGGCAATGATATAGATTAGTCAAACTTTTAACGAATGACATAAATTAGCTTTTTCTGAAAATTCAATAACATATTTGAGTTTTTTCTCTTTAAACATTCTCAAATTTAGCTCAACTCGTTCAAACACCCTACTCACCCTAGCATTTCTAATATCGGCCTGAATGTTAAATGTTTCCCTTATATAATGGGAAACTGTAGTAGCAATGTTGTTGGAAAGAAAAGTTGACAGTCAAATCCTTATATTATCGTTGAACAGATCTAATTTTGTACGCAATGGAAATAGTGAACATATCATATTGATTGAATCAACGCCACAGAAAAGATCAGTTGACTAATCCTATGTGTTTTCCCTATCCCAAGTTCCCCATTTAGGTTAGGCAGTCTCCAACTGTCATTCCAGTAGTAGTACAATTGAACATCTATTTCAGCTATACCAAAACAAACATTCCTACTTTCTCATCTGATGCAATACCTGGCAACATAAGTACCCATACTCAACGGCATCGAACAAGACGCGGAGGGCGGAGGGAGGACGAAAGAGTCTTACACCACACAATCCTCAAGAGTCCTACACCACATAATCCTTTTTCATTTTATCTAATGGCGCAAGACAAAACACATTAAAGAAACAAGGAATGCAAAGGTTTAAAATGTATATTGAAAAAGTAACATTGTTAGGATAACAACATGACTAGACGATGGGTGGACCAATAATTACAATGGGCAGACAGCCACAGACTCGAACCAAACCTATGACTGATTTAATAAGTAAGCCAACCACCATGTAAACAAATCTCAATTTGGCTTCATAGGGTGACACAGAATACAGCTATTGTCTTTACTCCTTTATTCCCATTAAGCTGGGAGTTGCAGCAGCAGCAGCAGCACCTTGCAGATCAGATAAGGAGAAAGACCTCCATGCATTCAATTTTTGTTCAGGAGGAGATAATGACGACTCATTCCTACACCTTCGTGTCTGCGGAGGAAGAGGAGGACGAGAGAGACAAGGTGATGATGGGCTTGAGTTCAAAGACTCGGAACTATAGTTGCTGTCAGAGCAGCTCACACTTGCAGCTAGAGCTGATGAACTTCTAGAGTTGATCGGTCTCTTGTAAATCCCACCATTACCCATACCTGGGAGGAAACTATGATTTTTGCCAAAGAAATTGTTGTGAGCAAGCAGATTCTTGCGTTTCCTGGTGTATGCATCCTCTGGCTTGACAATTTCTTTTACAGAGGAAATTGAAGCCGCATCTGCTAGACTGGTAAAAGATTTAGATTTACCAGCATAAAACTTTGATATGCTCCTCCTGGAAAAGGGAAGACGGGCATAATTAGTGGTTGATGATAGGACAAATAGATTGCTCTTTATGAACAACAAAATTCTTGAACATTTAAACTCCAGACAAACCATCTTCGTAGAGAATACTCGAATACTAAAAAAACAAATAAAGTTCCAAGGCTAAGATTTCAGATCAGTCCAGAGAACATGCGAATTTTTGCAACAATAAGAAAAGTAGTTGAAACCAACAATCAATTCTCCAGTTAATAAATCAAGTACACAACAATATATACTAGGTGATGACACAAGCTTCAAGGCAACTCAGGAGTCCGGAGAATATCAGCCTCCTTTACTTTCAGTAATAAAGACAGTGGAGTCTGATATCATCCATATTCACACGGCATTTTAGCCATACTCCAAGGAACAAAACCAAACTAACAAATAAGATACTCAAAAGCATTTCACATGAGCGTTGAACAGGAAAAAACCCAGAATGATCAAATACATTCTCAAAGACATTACACACGTGCTTTAAATCCCATGAAAGGAATAAGTGTCTTCATATCTCATGATTTCCTGGATGTCCGTGTATGGAAGATCTTTAACATACAGATGAGTGTTCGAGGTCGAGTAGTTTAGCTCTTAACATCCAGGTAATACATTGTGCAAAGACTTAATTATCCATCACTCATACCCCCAAAACCACATCCCAAAATGTCAACACCAGAATTGTTCACACTTCCATCAAGCTTACCATAACAAATAACCATCCTACATGAAATGAACTTACTGAAACATACTTGTAGCTTAAAGATCATCAGACCAAAAATCCGAACTAAGGTTTAAACTCTGAAATTTTCTATGGAAAAGAATAAGCTTTGACCTTTTTAAAGCGGGCCAACTATGATTAAAACCCACACCAAGTCCTTAACCCACAAAATGAAGGACCTTGCAACATACATAACCTAGAGAGACTGTACAAGCCACATCAACAGTTGATCCTTAGTTCCTAATACAGAAACCATCTAACTGATGCATTCACAAACATTCCAACATACCTACTGCAAAATACACCTAGCACTGTCAGTTTTTCGTCACCTTTTAACATTTTTGGCTAATTTTCCTCAAAGTTTCAGCAACATAACCAAACTACAAATTAAAGCAACATTGATAGTTATAAATGTCATTAGATCATGAAGAGATAGCAGATTAACCATAAATCCCCAAATTAACTGCAGAAAAACGACCAAACATTTGCAGATCTGTGTGTAGTTCATTTAGAGTGTGCTTGTATGGCGGAACAACCATTTAGTTAAATTAAATTAATGACTAAAGAAATCATCAAAACGCTCTCTTTATAACCTAAACTATGTCTTGGAATTCCGAGTTTAGAATACCTTAAAAAAATAAAACATTAGAAATATTTTCACCTAACAAAAACAGGGGAAAAAAGAAGACAAAATCAACAGTTATAAAAAATCGACATACTTGACAGGCAAAACCTCCACTAAGGTCTCCAAATTGTCCAAACCTCCAGGTTTGAATGAACTCTGTACTTCTTCGCCATCCCCGTCCGATGATGATCTACCGGCCGGAGAGTCATCACTGTTTCTTCCGATCGATGAAGAAGAGGAAGAAGATGAGAAAGAAGAACTCCGATCGTCCTCCTGGTCCCGAGGATCTCCGATGCCGAACTCGGGCGAGTTATAGATCGGAATAGACGTCATTCCGTGGGCTGTGAATCCAGAAGGTTCGATCCGATGATCACTTGAATTATTTCTTCCCAACACAATCGACATATCTGAAACAAGTTATAGATAGAGATAACTGATAATGGTATGAGAGTTTAGAGAGAGAGAGAGAGAGGGACGAAAAATGGAATATAAAGAGAGCCTTATCTTTATCCAGACAGAGAGAGAGAAATAGAATACTACAAGTTGGATAATTAAACAAGATTATCTTTTCATTTTCTTTTAAACTAGAAACTGAGGATTACTAGCCTGCATCACGCTGTAATAATAACCGAATACTACTGGTTTCAACATCCCATCTCGACCGTTTATTCCAAATATGATATCTTAACGTCTTTTCTATAGTCTATTAGAGGGAATTATTCATATTCTTTTATCTTTTATTTAATGAAGTTCTTCATTATTTTATATTTTTTTGAAAAATAATCAAACATAGCCATTTGATTTATGTCTTTACATTTTTTTTTAATTGTTGTATCTAGGGGTGTTCACGGGTCGGTTTGAATTGGTTATTGGTCAAAATCAAAATCAAACCAATTTATTCGGTTTTAAAATTATCAAAACCAAACCAAACCAAATACAATATACATTTATCAGTTTTGTGGTTATCGGTTTAGATTTGGTTTGGTTCGGTTATTCGGTTATTAACCATAAATAAAAATAAAAGAAAAAATTCATTCAAAATGTGAAAAAAGTGACAACAATTCATTCAAAACAAAAAAATAGTTAGAATGACTGAAATTATTGAACTTTCGATCACTGAATTTATTATGATTAAAGCTTTAAAATTCACTATATTGGCTTAAAAGGAAGAGACATTAACATTTTCAGTCCCACAAAGAATTGTCATAGACAATCTTATACATGAAATCAATAAAATAAATTTTTTCACCTTGTACATTTTTGCTTTCAATAAGTAAATTATAATGAAAACATATATAAGATCTTTAAAATTGTTTATAAAAATAATATATTAAGTATGTATATTAATAAAATATATGTATATAATTTATCGGTTTGGTTCGGTTATTTCTTCGATTTTTTCGAATAAAATAATAACCAAACCAAATATTATCGATTTAAAAAAATCTAAAACCAAACCTAAACCAAATAAAATCAGTTTTATTTTATCGGTTTGACTCGATTTTTCGATTTGGATCGGTTTTTATCCAAACCGTGAACACCCCTAGTTGTATCCTACTTTATCAATTAACTTAATATGGACTAGACTCGAATAAGTTTGCATTAGTTTTGATAGTATTTATTTTAATTATATATGTGATACTCTTTCTTATTTTATATTAACTAAATTTATGAAACAATGCACACTTATTAAGAAAAACATTCAAGAATATAATTTAAATCATACTTTCTACTATTGTCCTTTTATAGAATCATAAAAGTTACGTTATATGTAGTGCAATTTATATCCTAGAAAATATCAAACTTCATTAAAGAAAAGGTCAAATATGAAGAAAAATTTTTTGAACAACCATATTGAAATTTGAACAATGAAAAAAGCGTCAACAATTCAGTTAATACATATAGAGAGAATAATATTTATATTAATTATATATCATATTTAATATTATTTGTATGCATATCAAATAATTATTATGATATCAGTAATAAATATTATACGGTATTATTTATATTCTAAACGTATGTACAATGCACAATTATTCAACAATTCAAACGGTTGATAAAAATAATGTTAGCGTAATTAATTTAACCATTAATAGTATGCATTATTGAATATTATGCTTATATAATCGATCAAGCAATGCAAAGAATAATAACATTAACAAAATAAATAGTGTAATTAGCTAAAGGAAAAAGAAAATTTAAATGCAAAATAAAAGAGCAATTTTACACAACTTAAAGATATTTGTGATATTAATTTGATTTGGTCCGAATAATATGTAAAATTTAAGATAATGGGATATTTATTGTTAGAAGGAAATGAGAGGAGTCAAATGTGTGAATGAGAAGATGAAGTCAACCCAAACCAATTGGAAATTGCAAGGAAGTGAAAACAATACAACGTTAGCATCAATTTAGGATTCTGGTCAAACAGTACTTGGTCAAAGTAATTTAGAACTTCATCATAACACACATATATCCAACTAAATTAAATAAATGTGATATTACTTGCTTAATACTCGTAAACATAGTTTGATAATAATACATATACTAAAATATTTTAAATTGTTATATAGATTCATAACACTAGTATTTTGTATTAAATGGGAAATAATATTCAAATTATGAGTAATTTATATCATATTAGTGTATTATTATAATGTTCGTATCGATTAGGTAAAAAAAAAAGAAGAGCAGGAAGGTGTTGGTTACGTGGGACTAGGGTTTGAACACGTAGATGCATTTTGTTGACTGCAAATTCGCTGTCATGTGGTGACTCCCACCATTTCTATGGATAAGATCAAATGGTTGCTCTCTCCAATTTAACATTCAAAATAGGTCAAACACATCGGTGGTCCCCAAAAATTGATATTTTCTTCATTTCATTTTATGTGATATTATTTTCTTTTTGATCAGTCTAAAAAAGAATGTCACATTTTTTTATATGATAAATATTTAAAGGTACAATTCCTCTTTTATCCTTGTTGGTCCCACTTAATATTAAAGATAGTACTCCAATACATTTATGAGGAGAGAGAAAAACGAGTCTACTTTTTAAAAGACAATTTGATAAACATTTCAAAGTCTTTATTTATTTATTAAACTCCGTGTCCGGTCAAATGTTGCCACATAAAATGGGACGGAGGGAGTAGTAATTTTCACTTAGACACTTTAATCAGATTTTGTTCATTTTAGACATCTCATATCAGATTTCGTTATGTTATTTTGACACTTTCTACTGACATGACAAAGTAAGTGTGATACAATTGCTATAGACACGTGAAGGGCTTATTTAGCCTATTTTATATTATTTTTTCTGTTCTTCTTTCTCATTTTATAGTCACTATCTCTCCCATTATTTCTCAAAGCTTAAAGTACTTCAATGGAGATTAAAATTTTGTTATAATAATTTCAATTTAAATTTCGTATTACAAGCTAAGGTAGACCCAAAAAGAAACAAGAAATTGAACCCATATCAACAATACCCCAAATCATGTAAAATTCAACCACAATAAAAAAAAAATTAAAAAAGGTAAAAAGAATTCTTCAAATTAAATGTATCTATGGTCTCAATTGCCCACATACAACCCAACAACTCAAAATTTCAAGTTAACAAAAATAGGCGCCAAAAAGTCTCAATTTTTACAATGTATAAGTTAATCTCACTAATCTTTAGCTTTATTAAGCTATAAATATCATACAATTAACGAAAAAGAGACGCAATTTTAAAATACGAACCATTATTTTTATACATTTGCACCTCTTAACCCTAAATCAAAAGAAGAAATGTGAGGGAAGGCACAGTGAAGAAGACAGTCAATATCAAAGTGAATATGGCATAAAAAAACATGAAAAAGGAAAAATAAAATGTGGAAGGTGACTGTGTGGATGTGGGTGTGACGGAAAAGACAATAAAAATGAAGGAATATGATATATGGGTGTGAGTTTATGGCAGAAAAAATAAGGCCTAAAAAATAATAAAAATGAAGTAGTACAATATAGAAGATGACTGAGGAAGTTGTGGGGTATTGCATTTTTCTTTAAATTTGTGAAAATATTTTATTTATTTATTTTTGAATAAAAAGATCACATGTCATTTATTCATTGGTTATTTTGTCATGTATTTTGATTCTTATTTTTTCTCTTTAATATGATAGACTTTAAATGAGTTCACATGATATATTTGGACATCTAATCTACATGAACGCGCTTGGTTAACACACATTTGGAGTCAATAGGTGCTTGTGAAAAAAGTGTCAAAATGACACAACGGGGTCTGACATGAGGTGTCTAAAATGAACAAAGTCTAGTTAAAGCGTCTAAGTGAAAATTGTTGCCAACTTTAGGGGGCCACCGATGGGTTTGGCCTTCAAAATATTAATGCCAAACCATTCCCTCTGGTAAGTAGGCTTTTTGTCATGCGATACCATATTACGATATAGAATCGTAAAATAAAATTTTTGGACATGTGATTTTACGTTGATTTCGTCTCATGATTTCATATCATGATATGGAATATCATATTTTCCAAAAATCATGATATGGGAATTTCATATCATGATTTGAGATTTTTTAAATATGAAAATTGACTCACAAATTTATATTTTGTTAAAATAATCCCACATTTATATCTACTAACTATTTATTTCATATGTAAATAAAATTTATAATCACATCATTACTTTTTAAAATTTATTATCCTCACCAACATAAAATTCATTATTACTTTAAATTTGATGAATATAAATGATAAAGTAAGAATTGATTTGATGAATACAAATAGGAACCAAGGGAGTAATATTTTTTTGGTTTTTCATAATAATAATAATAAAAAAATTCTTTCGGCCACATATGAAAATGTTTAAAATAATTTAATGTGAAAAATGACCAAATTGGTGATGCATGTATGTTTGATAATTACTACTTCAGTATGTTTGATTTTAGCATGAAATTAATGCACTGAAAATGTGTAATTGCACACAAGTGAAACAAGGCATGAACCATTATGATATTGACACACAAGTGAAAATTGTCATAACTTGTACAGTGTCACATAGTTATTTGCGAGAATATCAAAGAAGTGATGAAATATTTATGGTCTATGAGCATGAAAATATAGTTGCGGATGATATTGACCAACAAATGACTCAAAGTAACAATGTTGGTTCGTCTTCTTGGTTATATGATCGAGAAATGCAAGTTCAACGTGAGGAGATTGGTTGTACAATGTGGGGAAATTATATTAAATACTAGTACACTACAATTTTATGTTCAATTTTTTTTATTGAATTAAAGTTTGATCAATTAATATTAGATGAAATAGTTACTTAAGTGGAGAATAAATAGCTTTGTAATAATTTATTATGCGATTTTATAAATTTTTATTTATTTGATAAGATTGAATAAACAATTGAGTTATTTTAATAGTTTTACAACTTATATGATTATTATGTTTATTAGAAAATATAAAACACACAAATTTCATATCGCATGTCCAAAGAAAACTTCATTTTCATCTCATAATTTCATATTATGATATCATATCATCATTTCATATCGCATGGCCAAACAGGCCCTTAACTAAACAAATTATTTTGGTAACACACATGACACAACCAACAAAAGATATGTTCCAAGTTTTTTTTTGTTTGGACAAATTGATGAAGGAAGCCATAACACCTCTTTCATCTAGTACTCCTTTCTAGATGTTTTTGAGTGGAATTTAAAATTTAAAACTTAATTAATTATTATACATTATTTATTTTATTCTTAAGTTATTACTAGTTCTTAATTAATATTATCGTTGTTTTTTGTCTAAATAAAAGTGAAAATAATTTCTTTTTAAGCAAGTTATCTCCTTTTATCATATTAATAAATAAAACTCATGAAAATGTTATATTTAGAAAAATTTGAATTTTCACAAACGTTATACCTAAAAAAAATTAATCAAACAAAGTCTTAAATACAGAAACGAATTATCACACTAAATATACTTTGAACATATAACTTAGTAGCAATTAGACAAGTAAATGAATTTAAATGGATATTATTAATATAAAAAAGATGGTAAACATCACAAATGCATAATTATAATTTTAAAAATTACATAACCAATATTAATAATAATAAAATATTAGAATAAAGTAAAAATATCTAGGCAAAGAAATGAATTTTACATATAACTATATATATTATACACATAGAAAACTTTCAAAATACATGTATAATTCGAGACTGTATTTTATCTTTTAATTATATTAGGTAAAGGGAAAATAGTAATTTTGGTCCTCAAGCAATTGTCTCATTGTGATATTAATCTTTGTATTATATGATTTGGCATATTTGACCTTTAATTAATTAAAATGTGTAATTTTAGTTCATAAAATTAACGAATGAATAAATAAATAAAATATACTGATAACCTTTTAGTTATGGTTAATCAAATATGATTCTTGTTCCATATGGCAACAAACTAGCCACTAAAAACTGATTGTTAAACGATTGTATTGTATTGTTAGTTTAAGTATTATATTTATTAATTAAATTTAATTATGTTTTATAATTTAAATTCATTGTTAAGTAAAGATAGAAACAATAATAATAATGATCTAAACAAAGTGTCAGTAAAAAAAATCATTTAGCCACGCAAGAGAGTTCATTGATAACTTTGACAATGCAATAATCTTCACTTACAATTTACAAGAATCATTATTTCAGTGTAAAGAACTCTTCTTAATTTACCAGAATCATTATTTCAGTGTAAAGAACTCTTCTTAATTTACCAGAATCATTATTTCAGTGTAAAGAACTCTTCATCTGACATTAGGAGAGAGGATACTTGTCACATGGAACTCAAGCAACAATGGGGTATGGTGCGTAAGTTGCAATACCTACCAGCAGTGGCAGAGTCAGAAATTTAGTTGAGGGTATTCAAATTCTAAAAGGGTGAATTTTTTCCGGACAAATATTTCTGTTTTTTCCTTTTTTTTTAAAAAAAGATTTTATTGTAACACAGTAGGCAAGAATAGAATCAGGGACCTTAGGTCCTTAACTGAGTACTCTTACCATTGGATCACAAAACTTTATTGTATTTAAGGTTGTTCATTTATTCATATATCCACATAATAAAGAATATTTTATCTATATACACAATCTAATTTTCCGGCGAAGGGTGTTCGGCTGACCACCCTTCGTCGGCTCTAGCTCTGCCCCTGCCTACAAGTATATCATTAGCGTGAGTTTATTAACCTCATCAACATACTAACTCGAAAGCTTTTTTTTTTAAGTGTATTGATTTAGATGATATCGAACTTGAACTTGCACTGATAGCACTTCTAACGATTCGAGTTAAAATGTGTTCTCCATTAAATTTTGCTAGAGATTTTGTATTACTGATAGCTAACTCGTACTTTATGAAGACAGATGACCGGCCACTTGATTATCTTTCCTAGCATTGTGGCTAAAACTCAAATAGATTACTTGCTATTGAGGAAAAGTGATAGAAGTTTTTGTAAGGATTGCAAGGTTATTTCGAGCGAGAATCTTAGTACTCAACATAGGTTTTGGTGAAGGACTTGGAGATTAAGAAAGGGAGGAGGAAGAAAAATCTATATGCCCAATCTAAGACTACATGAGGTGATTTGACACTTGCCCTATCTCGTGTGATTAGGGAGAAGTTGACGTAAATGAGGGCTTGAAGGGGTAGTGGAGATGTGGAAGGCATGTGGGATAAGATAGCTAGTTGTATTAGGGAAGTAGAGAGGTGTTAGGGGTGTCAAGGGATAACTTTGGTGGACATCGAGGGGATTTTTCACGACCCAGGGGTACCCCTCGACGTAACACGGAGTACTCAACCCCAAAGGAGTCTAATACAAGCCCTTAGCATCATAACATATGTAATAGAAAAGAAAACACAGAACAATTTAAAACTTTTACAATCAATGTCATATTTCATAAAACCAAGCGGAAGTCTTTAATAAAACCTTTGTCTCAAACATCTATTAAACTCTTGAATAAAAGTCTTTGGGACGCAACCCATACAAAGTCTAAAAAAATAAAGAAAAGACATAACGGAAATAAGGGTTTGTCCTCGAAGCTATGAGGACTCACCAATTCTTCAACCCTTCTTGACCCTTCGAAACCTAGGCTTCAAAGCAACTCAATCTCCTCAACCCTACATTTGATTAGAATGTAGGCAATATGCGTTAGTACAAAATGTACCAAGTATGAAAGCTAGCACAACATCATAAGAGCATCTCAAAATGGTTAGTCAATATAAGACATAAGCATAAGAGATAATAACATATTCATAACATAATCATCACAATCATAGCATGGTCTCCAACATAAGCTTCATATAAACATAAGTCAACATAAGACATAGTTGATGAGCATAGGAGACAACTCATAATCATATA
>JAJOOO010018399.1:0-37091 GCA_029582685.1 Solanum piurae | reverse complement strand
ATATTTTTTAAAAACAAACTTTAAATTTTTTTTTATTGTGAGGGGGGCTGGTGGGGTGATGGTGAAAAATAAAAATTGAAAATTGAATTTTTTTTTAAAAACAAACATTAAATTTTTTAAATTTTTTTTGGGGTGGGGGTGGGGGGAAAAATTGAAGTTGAAAATATTTTTTAAAAACAAACTTAAATTATTATTTTTTGATGGGGGTTGGGGGAATGGTAGGGGGCTGATGGGGGGTCGAGGGTAGGTGGGGTGGAGTGGGGTGAAAAAATAAAAAAATAAAATATTTTTTAAAACAAACTATAATTTATTTTTTTATTTTTTTTGGGGAAAGGGGGGGATAAAAAATAAAAAATTGAAGTTGAAAATATTTTTTAAAACATAAACTTTAAATTTATTTTTTCAACAAAAAAATTGTAATATGAAGTTGAAAGAGAGTTTTGGAAAATATTTTCATTAATTTTTTAAGGGAAGTCGTTTTCCTTAAATTTGAGAAAAATAAGTTAATTTGGAAAACATTTTATCCAATCAAACATGAAAAAATTAAAAAATATTTTCATTCATATCAAACACACCCTTAGATTTGAACTTATCGCAAAATGCAATATGAAAACTAAACAAAACGAAGGGAGTACTTTTTTGAAATGGAGGTACTTTGTCTCGCTATGAGTGACACCATTGTTAATTTGTCATCTAGGGGACCAGAATAGTTATTTCCTTTGTCCTGATTATTGCATTTTCAAGTGTCTTTTAAAAAATTTAACTATATAACATGTGATTTTTAGTATTTTGTCGTGTATATTTAAATTTTACGAAAGAAGTATGTTCAATACTATGTAAATTTATTACACTGTGAAAATAAAATGCTTTCACTGTGCATAAAATAACTTTTCAAAGCTGCATTGTCATGCACTTGTATCTGCCATAGTAAATAATATGTCTTATTGTTCAAATTACAAAATCGCGGAAGGTTTATTCATAAATAGCCTTAGCACTAAGTCGTCAGAATTTAAGATTAGGTAATGAAAAATTAAAGCTTTGCTTTATTGAAGGTTGGTTGCTGTTAAAATTATCATTCTTGATTCATTTATTCCAATCATTTGAATGATTTAATTGCACAATTTACCTGATCTTTAATTTTTGCCCATCGAAATTGAATTCATGTCTAGCGGAATATAAGTTCTTTAAGGGCGCAGGACATAACTTTTGCTGATATTCCTACCAGAATTGAAAAGCCAAAGTATTTAACTGAGATTTTTTCTTCTCTGTCCTGGACAGAGAAACACCACCATAAAAAAAATTCTGTCCTTTAAAGAAACAGAAAGTCAATTTTGGGCCTGGCACATTTTTCTATAACATCAACCACAGACATTGGAGTGGGTGAAAACAACAGGAGTATATAATTTCTTTTCATCTGCCTTTGTTTTGATTGTCAAAGAGTTGCTCAATATGTGTATTGGTGAGAGAAAACAAGTATCTAATGAAATAATCGAGGGCAATTTCCTCAAGTTAATGTCAAATACTACAAGCTTTTGTAATCATAATACATTATGAATCTAATCCATCAACATTTCTTCTTACTATAAATTGAAAGCAAGTACTCTGTAATGATATATATATATATCAAATGCGCCAACCGAGAAACCTCTCGGGAAATAACATAGAAGGTTCCTTCACACAAAGGAACTTGGATGAATCAACTTGTGTCTGTTGCTGCATCATTAAGCAAGGAATCTCAACTTTACAACAATGGTTACAATCCATCCACACATTACACAGACATCCCCTGCCTAGTGCATTTCATAGTCAAATCTTTTCATATGCAGATTTGAAACAACATCTTTGCAGCCAAATGTGGTTCTCCATGCCCGACTATACTCGACCAAACGAACAGGTTGACAGGTACATTTTTACACGAGATGTTCTAAATACACAGTCACTGGCAGTCCAAATACAGACCATCTCGCTTAATTACACCAGAGCAGGCAGGCTGACAGTATTACTAACACAACTTCCAGAACCAGGCAATACTGAGAAATCGTTAGCAGTACATTGTCATGTTAATCACAAACCTTATGTCTCACCGAAGGCCAGCAATAGATGAACAGGATTCTCTCTTAGGACTAACTGGACTGAAACTCTTGAGGATGATCAAGTATATAAAATAGATAAACAAATAGAAAACGATGAACATGCCATTTATGGAATCATTTCACTAACAGTGAGAAATACAGTGCGTGTTAGTAACTTGAATCCACTACTCATAAGCTCAGTCATGAATAGATGTTTATCAGGAAGATAACTACAATATAATAGGAATTGCTACATATATGAAGTCATACAAGTAATAGATTGAAATGGTACAACACAAATTAGCATAAGGCTCTAGACTAAGAAAAGGAAAAATGATACTTGATTCATGAATGGAAGTAGAGCATCACTCAGCTTCAAGAGAAGAGGCGCCATGAAGTACATATAACTTAAGAGGCCGTTGGACACTGAAGCAGCTACAGATAACCTTGAACTTGCCTAATCATGATTTCCACAGTGTTATGAGATTACTTGTACAGGATACCTGTCGATACAATCCTCCCAGGGACCATCGGGAGAAGGCTTTACATTTCGTAGTGCCTGCCAAACAGCACTATTACATTTAAAGCCACTTCCAAATGCAATCTGCCAAACTTTGTTACCTTTCTTCATTCTTCCTTTGGCCTCTATATACGCCAATTCATACCAGATAGAGCTGGATGAAGTATTTCCAAAGCGGTGCAGTGTCATTCGAGATGCCTCAACGTGAACCTGTGTCAGCTGTAAATTCTTTTCCAGCTCGTCAATAACAGCCCTTCCACCAGCGTGTATGCAGAAATGATCAAAGGCCAACTTGAAATCTGGAATGTAAGGCTTGATATGCTTATCGAAGATTTTCTTAATTATCAGAGAACCAAAAAACAGAAGCTGCTCACTGATGGGTAGAACAAGAGGACCCAATGTAGTGATATTCGTCTTAAGTGCTCCGCCAGCAATTGCCATGAGATCTTTTGACAAAGAAACCCCAGTTTTCCCAGCATCATCCTGTTCTTGGTAAACACAACGAAATGCCTTATCATCAGCCCCACGGTGTGTCCTAACAACATGAACAAGCTTATATTTCGCCCTTCTTCTATCCACGGACTTGTTAGACAGAAGAACAGCAGAACCTCCGACTCTAAATAAACAATTTGGTATCAACATGGACTTCTTATTCCCAAAATACCAATTCTGAGTAATATTCTCAGTACTAACAACAACAGCATAGGTATTTCTGTGCACTTGCAACATATCCTTAGCAAGATCAACGGCAATTACACCAGCACTACAACCCATACCTCCCAGATTAAAACTCCTTATATTACCTCTCAACTTATACTTGTTCACAATCATAGCTGAAAGCGATGGAGTTGGATTGAACAAACTACAATTCACAACAAGCACACCTATTTTCTTAGGTTTCACAGAGGTATTAGCAAACAATTTGTCCAGTGCACCAAACATGACTTGCTCAGCCTCTTCCCTCGCAGCCTGCATAGAAGGCTGCGGAGGAAGCTGATGCATAGCCTCAGGGACATAAGTTTCGTCCCCGAGGCCAGAACGTTCCAGAATCTTCCTCTGAAACTCAAGCGACGACTCATCAAAATCACCGGTGAGCCGTGAATGCTGCATGAACCGTTCATATGGAGCTTTGAGATGCTCAGGAGCTTTATAACAAGAGTAATCAACCAAATAAACCGGCCTCGGTCGTGTCATGATGTAAACTGTGGATCCGAAAACCAAAACGGCGGAACAAATAATAACAGAGACTAGATTATACTGCAAATGTAGCCATAATTGACGAATATCATCAGGATTCATTTGTGAAACTTCAATTAAAATCACAGCCATTACAGGAATCAAACATAGAGTCAACAAATGAGAGATCAAGTAATGGTAACCTAGTTTAACGTACTTTAAGTTTACACTCTGAAGGAAATCCGGCAACCTCCGACTCTGCTGGATCTGAACTCCGACTGGCTCACCACCACCACCACCGCCGTCCGCGGTGTTGACTTGCGTGCCGGTGGCTCCGTTCATGGCGGCGGTGAAAGAGACAGAGAATAATTGGGGGAAAACAATGAGTTTGAAAGGCTCTAAAACCTCTCTCACTCTTCTTCTTCTCTCTACTACTACCACTGAAGCTGACTTTTTGGAAATTGCAATTTAGCAGAAAGATTCCATCACACGTAAAAACGCTCTGCTTTTATAATTGTACAACTCAACATCCCTTTTTTCCCACTAAATTTAAATTCGTGTTAAAAAAATCACATCAGGCTAAAATATTCTCCGCTATTTTATAACAAAAAAACTCAAAAATCTATCTGATAAAAAGATGAAGGAGTACTTAAAAACTAGTATTTTTTTTTTTATCATTATCCGCATAATTTTATTATAGGGAGAATGTACATTTTAATTTTTGAAAAAAAATTAAAATTTATGTGGAATAAATAAGAAGAAAATTCAATTAAGAGGTGGATCTAGAAATCGAGGAGGAATTTTCAATTGAGACTAAATCATTTCTCTTTTAATAGTGGATATTCATTGATTCAAAAACTTTAGTAGGTGATAACTGGACTCGTTTTTTTCTCTTTTGTGCTGTCCATTTTGAATCCATCTTAATAACAGACTATTTTGTAACAAGGTGAAGCTTTATCTTTCTTATAAATTCACATATTGTATCGAATAAATAAGTAACTATTCAAACTTTTTGAGGAGTTAAGATATTAAATAATGAACGTTTGAAAGAGGACAGGTCAATTTGATTCGAACTCTGAACATGATCTTGAATCTTATACTAATTAATAATATGTGGATTTAGACAAATAAACTTTCATTTATATGTGGATGGCGTGAGCTGCTCTTGACTCACCGTATTCGAGCATTTGATGAGATTTAATAGATGGAGGCATGTGAGTTACTTTTGACTCGTAATATTTAAATTATGATGAAATTGAATAGATATCTTTTACTTGAAATTCAAGCATTCAAATTCTGAAATAAAAAATCCCTTTTAATTTGTATAAATATAAATCTAAATTATTTGAATCAATATGTATGGATACCAAAATATTGTAAAGTACCCAAAATCAAATAAAATAAAAAAAGATTACGTTATGCCAACGATGAGCCTACAATGTCATAATCTTTTATATATGTAATGAATAAAATGGGCTAAAGATAGAACAAAAATATTTATGTGATTTAAGAGATTTTGTTTGATTGTTTATAATTTATATTGTCATATAAATTAAATTTTGTTATATTATACCTTGTAGGGCTGTTATTAGTAATATTTATTTAATTATTTTTTTTGAAGGACAGAGGGGATGAAATATTTGAGCATGACATCTGTCGCCTAATTAATTTTAATAATATTAATACATGAAAATATGTCGTACATGTTCACAACATGCTGATTTTGTCACATTAATGTTGTTGAATTTAGTGACTAGTAATTTCCTTTTAGAGTACAAATATATTATGGTACTATATTAAATATTATGTACTCATTATTTCTCAAACAGGATACAGTTACATTGCTCAATAACATTTTTATATAGTAATAAAATTTCACTATAATAGTTGAATTCTTTTTGCGGTCGATTTTTTATATTACATTTTACTTTTATAATAGTTTTTACCTACTATTACCTCCTTATAACAACTTCTTCCTTTTTGGTAATACAATAATAATTAACCACTTTTATAGAATTAGAATCTCTAAGATTACATATCTAGAAATTTTGACCTAAGTATATTGATACTTTAATACACCATAAAATATATTATCTTAATACATATTTTTATCATTAAAAGAGTTTTCTTCTTTATGTAAAGTGTGAATGTGTTATTGAGTTTAATATTTGACATTAAAGTTCCTATGTTCGTGACATTAAAAAGTGAAAAATAGACTTTAACATCTTTTTTGTTTGTAACAATCAAATATTGTTACATAATAACTAGTCACTATAGCAAAAAAAAAATAATAGTAAAAACAATAATTTAAAGAGAAATTTAATTGTATAATATTTAAATATATGAAAGATTATTAAAAAAAGTTTGAATCTCTGAAAAATGAAATATTTCAATGTTTGAAAAGTCTAAAATAGTAACATATTATTATTTGGAAGAAGAAAAAGAAAAGTTGTTAAAAGAATTTTTATCTTTGAAACATTTGCAATTGAAGAAAACATGTGGTTTAGCAGTTTCTTTTTTAAGGAAAAATTGTCCTTTTCTTAATTACCTTTTAAATATCGAATCAACCAAAGTGAAAGGTTGACATTTAATCTATCTAGAAACAAAAAAAAAAAATCGAATATTATTTAATAGTGTATCATAATAATATCGTTTGCTCGGATTCAATTATATCAAAATATGATTGTACTACAAAAAATGAGAAAAGACATAAAGTCACCATTAAAGTTGTCCCGAATTTTTAAAAGGACACCTCAACTTTGCAATCATTCTATTACCCCACTAAACAATTTTGAACATATATTATTATATCAGTATTTTACCAGCCTCAGATTTTAAGAAGAAAGTGTGTTCACACACCAATCATTACATGACACGTGTCAATTTAATTTAATTTTTTTTTTTCATTTTAAGTTTTTTCTTTATTTTGTTTCTTTATCTCTCTCTCTTACTTTTTGACTTATTTTAACTTTGTTTTTATATAAAAAAGAACCCGTACTATTTTCTAAATTTTATTGAATTATTGATAACAAAACGAATTATTTTTCTAAGAAAATTTTAAATTTTGAAGGTATCATCAATTATTCATTTTCATATAACTTCAAAATTAGAAATGATAATTTTAAAAGAATCAATGAATTCCCCAAAAATTGAAAGAAGTTAATTGAATTCGGATAAAAAAACTATATGATACTTCCTAATCATCTTGAAATCTAATGAGTTTATCAAATTGTTAGAAATGTAAGAAAATATTTAGATAAAGTTTTAAAACTAAAGAGAGTAAAACTAATAGTAGTAAAAAAGGAAGGTGAAGTTGTGGTAAAAATGGTGAAATTGAAAGTAAGAAGCTTCAATGGAGATGACAATGAATTTTTGAAGAAGAAAGAAGAAAGAAAGAGAAAATAAAAAGGAAAAAAGTTAAAATAATAAGAAAAATAAGAAAATGTACTTTATAATAAAATACTTGTAAAAATAAAATTATATTAATTATTTTAGGTGGGCTACTCTCTTTGAGAGAGTGCACACACTCTCTATGCCATGTTGACAAAAAATGATGTAATAATATTAATTTAAGATTGTTTAGTGGGGTAATAGAACGCCCGCATAGTTAAGATGTCTTTTTAAAAATTCGGGATAAGTTCAGGTGTTATTTTATGTCTTTTCTCTAAAAAAATCTAATACTATAATATAAAAGTTGATTTTTATATAGTTTTAAAACTAACAAGCATTAATCACAAGCTAGATTAACTTCCAAGAGTCAAATATGAACAACTAATTAATATTTTATGTATTAGACAGCAATAAAAGTTGACCATATCTTAAGAGATATAGTATATAGATATAGACTTGTTTTATTTTAAGAGATACTATAAATTATTTACTTTACTTCTACCACACAATCAATGAAGAGATAAAAAAACGTTTTTTCTTTAATCTTACGATGGAGTAATTAAATTTATAATAATACATTGTGAATTATTTGCATGTGTTGTAAAATAACTAACTAAAATTAATACACTACAAGAAGGACAATTGAGAGAGTAATGTATTTCAATACGGTATCTATTCCTTTGTAAATGTAATGGCTATTTATTGCCAAAAGATGACTTACAAATGTATAACTTGGCCATTTTAATTGGTCAAGTGATGGTGGCCCTCCAATGGGTTAGTCCCACATGGCATGAGTCTTGGCTTTACACTATTACAAGTGATGTAAGTCCTCAAATTGTTGGGGGCCACATGGCATCCATATTTGCTTTACAACACTCCCCCTTGGATGTCCATGTAAAAGAAAAGTTGAAATATACATAGACATACATAATACGCATTACTTGTTGCCTCATTAAAAACCTTTCTAGGAAAATTCAGTGGGATAAAACCTAGACTAAGGGAAAAAGAGTACAACGCGTATTTTACTCCCCCTGATAAAAACCATGATTCAGATGGTTAAGTTTTCGCATTTCAATCTTGTGTACCATCTTTTCAAAAGTTGAGGCTGGTAAAGATTTGGTGAATAAATCTGCTGGGTTATCACTTGAACGAATTTGTTGTACATCAATATCACCATTCTTCTGGAGATCATGCGTAAAGAATAATTTCGGTGAAATATGCTTCGTTCTATCTCCTTTTGTGAAGACTCTTATTAATTGAGCTATGCATGCATCATTCTCTTCAAAGAGCACCGTGGGTATCTTGACATCACACTTCAAACCACATCTTTCTTTGATGAAATGTATCACTGATCTCAACCATACACATTCTCTACTTGCTTCATGAATGGCTATTATCTCAGCGTGATTTGAAGAAGTAGCGACAATGGACTGCTTTGTAGATCGCCATGATATAGCAGTACCTCTGTATGTGAACAAGTAGCCTGTTTAAGATTGAGCTTTATGTGGGTCATATAGATAACCTGCATCTGCATGACCAACAAAATCTGCACTATCTTTATTAGTATAAAACAGACCCATATCACTAGTCCCTTTTAGATATCGCAATATATGTTTAACTCCATTCCAATGTCTTCGTGTAGGGGAGGAACTATATCTTGCTAATAAATTAACAGAAAATGCTATGTCAGGTCTCGTAGCATCAGCAGGTACATAAGTGCACCAATTGCACTAAGATAAGGTACTTCAGGACCAAGAGGTTCCTCAGTCTCTTCTTGAGGTCGGAATGGATCTGTACTCACTTCAAGTGATCGTACAACCATTGGAGTACTTAATGGATGTGCTTTGTCCATGTAAAATCGTTTCAAGATTTTCTCAGTATAGGCAGATTGATGGATGAAAAGCCCGTCTGCTAAATGTTCTATTTGTAGACCAAGACAAAGTTTCATTTTTCCAAGGTCTTTCATCTCACTAAAAGAAGGACAATTGCGAGAGTAATGTATTTCAATACGGTATCTATTCCTTTGTAAATGTAATGGCTATTTATAGCCAAAAGATGACTTACAAATGTATAACTTGGCCATTTTAATTGGTCAAGTGATGGTGGCCCTCCAATGGGTTAGTCTAACAGTCTTGACTTTACACTATTACAAGTGATGTAAGTCCTCAAATTGTTGGGGGCCACATGGCATCCATATTTGCTTTACAACAGCATGGTCATTCTTTTTCTTGCAAAAATATCAACATTTCGATTATTAATTTAGGTACTATTACTTTTTTCATATACTCAAATAACCAATGAAACGTATTTGTGTTATATCTAATTAAGAAAGATATAAAATATGACTAGTATTTAAAAAAATCAGTAGCAGGTAAAATTAGAATTACATAAAATTTAAATAAGCATACAAATAAAGTTATTTAAATTTGTTTACTTAATATTGATTTTTTTTTTATCAATAATAAAAGGTGTACTTAGGCAACAAATCATGTGCTTGTAATCACAACCAAAGAAATTTCTTTTGCTTCGCAATAATTAATGTTCTTCTTGTTATAATCAGTTGCAGTATCAATATTGTAATCGTTAATTATTATTAATCAAATTAAATATGAAAATTATATTATGCGTTCAAATCAAAATCGAGATTTTCAAATCTTTCTTCTAACAGATCAAACTTTCATTTAGTACAACAATAATAATAAACCAGGAAATTACTACGTATAACATTTAATTCATATGCTGAGTTTGTTCCAAAAGTAATTTTGTCACTCTAATATATTCTAGACACAATTTCCATTAAATTTGTATCAAATTGAACATATAGATATTTGTGTTTTACGTGATTAATATATGTAGGATAAACACATGTAGCTATTTATTTAAATTTATATAAGTTAGGGGTCGTTTGGTAGAGTGTATTAGGAAATATAATGCATGCATTAGGTGTGTGTATTAGTAGTACCTTGTTTGGTACACTTTTTCATGTATAACTAATGCAAGCATTAGTTATACACTCTATTATGTATTAAGTTGTGTATTACTAATACCAAGAAATTCTAGGTATTAGTAATACATAGCATTTTAACACTTGCATTAGATTAAATAATTACAAAACTACCCTTAAAGCCTTTTCATTTTATTTGTTGTCACAAGTTTTTATTTTTATTTTTATTTGCCTTTTAGTTTTTTTTAAAAAATTTGTTGGTGTTTTAATAGGCTTTATGGCCTCTTAAGTATTTTTTTTAAAAATAATTTTTTTATTTCAATATAATTTAATCACAATTTTTACTATTGTGACGATAAATATGATAAAAAAAATTCTTTGCAAACTTTTCACAAAAATATTTTTATGCAATAGTACAACTATTTAATATTATTTTTGAAAAGAAGAAGAAGAAGAGTTAATGGTGTTTTAGCAAAGAAATCTTTTTTGATGTTTTAGCAAAGAACTTTATTGCAAAGGAAGTGTACAAAAAAATAAAGTGTGAAGGGTATTTTTGTAAACATATATTTTTTAATAGAAATTATGCAAGATTTGTTATTTCTAATTCATCAAACCAAACAATGTATAAGAAATAATGTTTGCATAACTAATGCAAGACTACTAATGCAAGCATTACTAATACACCCTATTTTGCATTATTCTTATACACTCTACCAAACGACCCTAATTAGTGTCTACTTATGGTACACTCAAAATTGAAAGACATATATGCCAACCAGTGTTTTAAAAGGCTGAGGCGTGAGGTGAGACGTTTTATGCAATATAGGGTGCGGCGTAAGCCCTGAGACATGGGCGTAAGTTCTATAGAACTACGAGACATAGTTCTCATGTATTCAATTTTATAATTGTATTACTAAGAAAATAAGCAAAAGTAAAACTTTCAATGAATTTACAAATAAATTTTATTAAATAACCTATAATATATATAATTTTTTTTTATGATTTTTATTGGAGATATGTATTAAGTAATAACCAATAATGAAGTATTATAATTACTATTTTAGAAATATCATTACGCAAATAATAAAAAATATTATTTAAAGCAAAAAGGTTTAAAAAACAAAAATAAATCACGCCCGGGGCGTACGTTTATACGAGCATGACTTATGTGTTTACGCCCGAGACTTACGCCCCATATTCTATGACTTACGCTATATGGATCTACGTCTTCAATTTACGCCACGTAGCATTTATTGGTACGCGCCACCCGAGACTCGCCCTAAAAACATTTTTGAAAACACTTATTATGATTTATGCCTAATTTTTTCTTTCTTCTGATAAGTTGTAAAAAACGGGTTAGGGCAATTGACCCGTTTCAGATAGCAACACTTCCATTTGTATAATTCCCTCCAATCGTACCCCGCCGTTAGTCCGTTCACTCTCCGGCGAAAAATGGAAGCCAATGCTCCTCAGTTTAAGGTAATTCTTTCCTATTATGGAAAATATTCTTATTAGTGAATTTAATTTACTACATTCTCAGTTCAATTATTGAAATCGTTTAGCATAATTTACCATTTTCTTTGGAAGTATTGTTTAATTTAACTCCTTTTTGTTTTTTCAGCTAATTTTGGGTTCATCCTCTACTGCTCGGAAAAAGATTTTAGGCGACATGGGATACGAGTTCACAACCATGGTAAATATCTAATTACTTATCAATTAGTTGTTATTTGGTCTATATGATTGAGTAAGTTCCTGCACAAAGTCATTCTAATTGACATTTGGTTAAGTAATAGATTGAGATTCAAATACTTATTAATTAGTAGCAATATTGTTAAGTGATAATGAGGTTGTGTCACTGTGACATGAGTGGAGCTTAAATCGAATTATGAAGATCCATTATGTATATATACATTTAATTATAGATGTTTGATTTACTAGATTAAAAATGTAAGAACATGTACAATACGCACAAGCGACATATTAAGGAGCTACTCAAACATCACTAATTAGGATATGAAGTTGGTCTGAGTTTCGACAATTGCATAAGAACTCAACAGATTAGGTGTAATTATAGTCTTTTCAAAAGTGTCAGCTATTGTACATAGAAGAATAAGTGATGCAAATTTCACAACATAATTCCATCATCAAACTAAAGCAAAAATTAGTTATTATGATATATTAATTGAACCAATGCCAAATGTGAGACAACCACTGACCATCACCGGCAAGTCTCAAATAGACGAGAGCAACACACCCTTGGGACTTGGGTGCTTGTTGTTGTTATTGTTAGGTGCTACAACTCTATATAAACGACACATATCATGTTTGGTGCATTCACTGAATGTTAGATAACAAAGATTCATATAGCAATCCAACTAGATTGAGTCGTAGTTGATTGATTGTTTTTACAATTGGTGGATTAACAGCTTTAACATGTTCTTGTAATATAGTCTGCAGATATAGATGAGAAAGCTATCCGGAAAGAAAAGCCCGAAGATTTAGTTATGGCTCTTGCTGAGGCAAAGGTTTGTTTTCTTTAGAACTTGTGCTAGTCCACACATCTCTGAACATATTTTTGAAATCATTTACTGCTTCGAAATTGCTGTGGGTTAAATCATTTTTCTTATACTGTTATACATGACACCGTTGTGGTTTTTTCTTGTTTGTGGCATTCGTTTTTGATTTATGAATCACTATATGCAATTTGTGATGCTTTTCTTGTAGAGTGTGTAGTGATTTCAACCGTTATCTTAATTTTGGTGTTGATGTTATTTGTATAAGTGCTCTATTACATATATTGTTGTGATAGTGTATCAGATTTTTTGGCAAATCATTTAGCTAGCGTTTGGACATAGATTTGGTTGAAACTTGAATAAAAAAGTTTTTGAAGTTGTGTTGAAAAATAAATTTTGGAAGTTAAAGTTGTGTTAGAACTTGCATTTTCCCTGAAAAGAGTTGAAGTTTTGTGAGTGGAAGAAATTGTTTTACCCAAAAACTGTCCCCGATTTTTTTTTTTTAAAAACTGATCAAATACCATAAACAAACAAGGGGAAAAATGGGCAGCCCGATGTACAAAGCATCCTACATTCACACAGGTCCAGTGATATTTTCATTTTTTTAAAAGAAAAATCTATGTCCAAACGGGAGCTTAGGTTGTTCTATTCCTCGTCTAGTTGAGTTCTTCAGTCTGCCTCATAGTATAATTGAAGCCTTGTTTTGAAATGCTTATCTTAATTCCATGTACTGCATTGCGTGTCAGGCCGATGCTATCATATCAAAATTTCGAAAAACTGAATACCTAGAGAAGGATGTCAATCCAACAATTTTGGTTGCAGCTGACACAGTATGTCTTGCCTCTTTTGCCATTTCAATCTCCCCAAAAGTTATTTTTCTGTCTTCTATTTGATGAAATGAAACCTATAATATGCTATTTCTGCCCGCAATTTTGAATGAATATAAAGTTGTGTGCCTTTTCTTGTATTGTTTTTCTTGCTTTTATGCTTCGTACCAGGCCTTTTCTGAGTTTGCTTTTCTTCTTTCAATATGATTCAATTTCTTGTTGGGATATTGGAGGATAATTGTGATGTCCACCAGCTTGAATCATTTTACAGTTTTCTTTTTTTTACATGATAAATTCTTTGCATTTATTGAACTTTGCTATGTAGTCTCAAAGCATACATCATGATTGGCATTAACCTGAATTGCTGGAACTATAATCAGGCAGAAGCCATCATACCAAGGGTTTCCATTGGTGAATCCGAAGGGGATGCCGAGCCAACACTTCTAATTACCTGTGATCAAGTATACTTAATTTCTGTTCTTCTCATCATTTACGGTTAAATATCCATTATTGACTTACTATAATGTTTTACTATTACATTATCTTTGTTTTCTTTTCGTTTTTCCCCCAGCTAAAATTTATTACGTTACTTGAGGTGTTTGGTTCAAATATAACACCTGTCTCATCTTCTTTTGAGCATAAAGTGGTGTCTTTTCAAAGAGCTTATCTAAATTATACGATCCTTCATTCCTTTTGCATGGATTGATAACAATATTTCACTGAGATGATACCATCTTCCTTCAAAGTCCATTGTCAAGATTTGATTAGTGTAGAGCACTCAATGGTGTGACTTAGTGGTCAATGAAGTGGGGAGAACCATGAGGTATCATGTTCAAATCCCAACCCCAACGGAGGAAAAAAATACTAGGTGATTTCTTCGTATCTTCCTAACCCTTGGTGGGTAGATTTATCAATTACCTGTGCGGATGGGAGATAGCAAGTATTCAGTGGAATTGTCGAGGCACACACAAGCTGGCCAAGCACCACCATCATTAGAAAAAAAAGGAAGAAGATCTGATTGGTGTCTAGACATGTACTCCCAGCACCTCTTCTAATCCCCCATCGATTTCATGCATCATCTTTCCAGTATTCTCTGTTTTCTGCCATTTATTAATGTATGCACTTTTCTGTGTAAATGATCTTATCCTAACTTGAAATGATCTGGAGGTGGTGGTCTATGAAGGTGTGGTCAGGGAAAAACCATCCAGTGAAGCAGAAGCACGGCAGTTCATGAAAGGTTTAGCATTGCTTTAATTCTTTTTGATGAAGGCTTACCGTTGCTTTAATTCTATTTCTTACTATATTAGTTTTATAGTTCTGCTAGTCTTACGCTGTTAACTTGCAGATTACGCCAATGGACATGCAGCAACCGTGAGTTCTGTTCTTGTCACAAACCTGGCAACAGGAAGCAGAAGAGGAGAGTGGGACAAAGTCGAGGTACCTCTGTTGATTTCTCTCATATTCAATTATCAAATGGGTCTATATGGCTTTTTAGTTTTAGTTTTTTTTTTCAATGGGTTTGCGTCTACTTCCAATCTCAAATTGTTGCAATGCATACCTCTTATTCTAAATTTTGATGAATAAAAGTCTAGAAAGTTCAGTAGTGATGAATGAATTCCACGCGTTGGGATAAGCTTATTGGATACTTCACAAGGTTCCAATTCCCAATAGCCATTCAATAGAAAAGTTATGCAGGGATGAGTTGGTGGGGAGTAGAAGTTGGGCCGGATTGGAACTACGTAGTTGGATTTGTGGAATGAAGAAAAAAAATTTAACTCCTGAAATGATGTTGAAATATTGATGATACTCTATAAATTTCTCTTTCCCACATATTCAATTACCACATTCTTAGGTTCTCAAGATTATTACATCTAAAAGTATGCACCTATTGTCTGATGATCCTGGAAACGTTGGCCTATGCTCGGCTTAGCTTTAATCAAGTGTTTTAAGCATGTTACCAGATGCACAAACGAGTGTTAGATGGACCTATTGAGTTTCTTCAACAATTCATTCCGATATCCACAACATTTGCTTAGTCAAATGTGTACACGAACCGCTTGAGCCTTGAGATGTTCAGCATAATCGCTTTTGTTTTTATTTTTCATTCATCTAGGAAGAGTGATAACATTTGGTTTGGTTGCAGATTTATTTCCACGACATACCAGATCAAGTCATAGATAAACTGGTATAACTTTCATCTGAATTGTTAGTTATTGATCATATCAAATGATGGATGCTGTAGTCTGTTGTCTTAAGATCTTTTTTTTCCCCATCAGATTGAGGAAGGGATAGTTCTTTATGCAGCTGGTGGCTTGATAATTGAACATCCTCTCGTTTTGCCTTATATTAAGGAAGTGGTAAGTGTTACACCACCACCTTTCTCTCTTATATCACCCAGCATAAATCATAGTCGTGATCCCTTTGCCTTTATAGAGACCTAAACTTCTATGAAGCCATTGATGCCAATGTGATAAATATAAAATGACGGGACATAGTATCTTTGGAATTTCTTGATCAAACAAAGAACTTAACTGATTTTTATCTAAGGCAGGATTCCCGGATTGTGCATATTCAATCCCAATGCAAATACAAATGAATTCTTGCCCTGATTCATGTCAAGGAAGAAACTGATATGCTCATTAGGCCTATGGAAAAACCGCTTTAGAGTTTCTAAAGGGTGTTTTTTCATAAGGCACGATTAAGCCAGAAAAGATATTAGAAGTGTTCTGCGTTAATCCTGAAAGGAAGTTGTCATTTGTATACAATGTACCATAAAAGATGTACCTTTTAGAATCTTTTTTCCATAAAAATCTAGTCTTTTAGACCATGTCACCTTTCTTACTTGATTTTACTAAGCACTAAATGCTTTTGTGACTTGGTTGCCAACCACTCTAAGAAACTTTTAGTACTTATTAAAGTTCATTTGATTTCGAAAATTCTGCATAATATTAATACCATATTTTGTAAAATGATTTTTATTTGGGCAGGTTGGCTCGACTGATAGCGTGATGGGTCTCCCAAAAGCTCTCACCGAAAGACTTATAAAGGAGGTTCTTTAGTATGACTATGATCCTGCTCCTACCTCATTCCTATTTTTGACATCTCTGAATGAATTCGCGATCTATAATTTCGATGCACTGGATGTTTTGTGCATAATAGGCCTTCAAACATCCTCTCAGTTTACATATCTTTATTGTAATGACGCAATTGGTTATGGCTTATTTAGCTGCATCGCGATTTGGCTAAACTTTAGTGGCCAACAACCAGATGGAGGAACCAAAGTAGCATCCTCCGCGATATCATAAGAAATTTTACAATGGGAACTATGTTTATATCTTTGTTTCACTTGCTTTAATTGTGAATTTTCATGTTAAAACTTGGAGTCATCCTTGCCCTTTTTCAATTTGGTCTTTTGAATTCTTTCCTTTAATTTTATTGTTGTGTGGAGGTTGTGTCATTGTCCCTTGTAAAAGTCCAATGATGAGTTTTTTAACTGCAACAACTTAAATGTACGCTATAGGAGCTGAAATTACCATGATTGATGGCACTGGACGTGCCCTTCAATGAATCCTCGTTAAGGGATTTAGATGGTATTCAGACTCGTAAAACTCAATATGTTACTACCTTCATGTGGTATCATCTAACATCTCTTTAACAATCAACTCCTGTAACATTATGATGGATTTAAATTTTTCTTCTTGGAACTAATTTTTTGTAACATGATATATTATATGTTCCAACAACATATCGCTATCACTCAGAAAATATGCAAACAACTGATGCCATTATAGAAAAAATTGACTGTAGAGTGATAATACAATATTCTAATTAAGATACCGTTAGTTAATGCAACCTAACAGAAATTTAAAATATTTTTGCTACTGTTATTTTTTAGTAAGAAAATTGATTTGTCATTCTATTGAATATTACTACTAATGAGAATTCTCCTCCACTGTCCAGATAATACTGATATGACAAAAATAACTTTTACCGGTAATAAATATGCACATTAACAAAGAGTGTTAAAGCTTTTATCAATATTAGTTTGATTGTCACTGAATCCAATGTCGTTATAGGTTTTAGGGACATTTATAAAGTGTGTTGAATGTCACTAAAAAAGAGTATATATTTAACATCAATTAAATTATTATCATTAATTAATTACCGTATAAAAAAATCCTTTTTGGTGCAGTCTATAAAGAGGACAAATTTGTACCCATGGAATCCATACGTATAATATTAACACATTACATCAATATTTCGCTATAACACCGAGGAGAGACTTAAATATGCAGATAAATGATGTCGTTGTCGAAAGGTTACATTTGGGAAGGTACTTCGTACATGTATATATAATTGCTCAAAGGAAATTTAATACAATGAAAACCAAATTTAAATACCTAAAGCTGTTTTAAAAAGCAAAATCAATTATGTCCTTCTCTTATTATTAATTATTAATTTACTGCATATTATGAGTTCCATAAAATAGTCTCTTCTTGTTTTCATTGGAGCTTCAGATACTTCAGCCTATCAAAAGAATATAATGAACGTGTCATAAAATGTAATTATGATATAAGATAAATATACGTAATCGTTCATAAAATCGAAATTAATAAGTTAGATTATCTGTATTAAAAAGTACATCGACTATATATTGTTATAATTTAGTTTACCTTTGTTCTTCATCCATGAAATTGTAGCCATTATTATTACGATCACCATTATAATTAGGTAATGGAACATTTCCAGACTCGATACGCTTAATATCTTCAACAAGTTTTTCATAGTGATTTTTCACTTCTTCTTCTGTTTTTCCACCAACTGCATTGGCCAATTTACGCCATCGATCTGGCGTATCGGTGTCGTAAATGACCAATGCATTCTCAAATAACTTGTTTTGATGATGACTCCACGTTGAATTTGTGGCCATATTTGCAAAAAAACCAATTGAAAAAAAAAATGTATGTAGTAATAAAAGAAAAATGTAGAGAAGAATTTGGTGTGAAAAAAATGTTAACATATTTGTTCTATTTATACAAAAAAATCATATAGGAGACAGAATATGGTGGGCCGGTGAAGAAAATACTCTTTTTTGTAAAAATAATTTTTTTTGGAGTTTGATATGTTGTTAATGATTTTAAAACAAGGAGAAATTTTGTAAATCCAACATGATTTTTCAACTAGTAATTAATTAATCCTGGAAATGTGGTAGATTTACTATTTATGTTGTTCGATTTTTCAAAAATGTTATTGTAATAATTGTATCATATTCTAGAAAATGCACAACTTTCATAAAGGATTCGACGGTCAATACATTTTGTATAGTATTTTAGAAAAGCCAGAGCAATATTAAAGAAATATTTTTGAAAAACCAATACAAACTTAGGCCTTATTTGTTTCCATTAAGATTAAGACGTCTAAATCTGAATAAACATATGAATATTAAGATACATATATGCAAATTCACTTAATTAATTTGGAAAATATTTTAGTCATGTTGAAATTGAGACATAATTATTTGTATAGACGAAGATGACGATCTAAATTTACTTGAAATTGAGATATAGTTATTGTATAGACAAAGATGACGATCTAAATTTACTTGAAATTGAGACATAATTATTGTTATTAGCTGAAAATATTGATAACCTAGACAAAGTTTCCTTAATCCAAGAAAAGTTGTACTAACCCCATGATTAATGTTTTTTTTTTAATTTTTTTTTTTAGCTTATAGCTACATTCAAGTAATTCATGGCATTTCTTAGTTGTAACGTAAAATATAAGTGTACAATTTCCAATGTGTTGAAAAGCAAATGGTAAAATTAATTTCCAGCGGCTGAAAAGTGGTTGGATATGATTCTTTTGTTTTTTCATGTTTTTCAAAATTATTTCAAAGATCTCGTACATTATATTCAACGCTGTTTGAAAATTTGTTTGTTCTTATAACGATCTCATGTTAATATCATGATAGTAATTGAGTTTACAATTACATATTTATTAGATTTCTAATATATATATCTAGTTTAGACGAGAATTACTTGATTCACGTGAAGATGTAAATAGATTTTTAGATCCGCTGTTTGATGACAAATATATGAAAAGTAGCTTTTGCTTGTTTTTCCCTTTTTGGGACAAATTTTAAACGTGATAAGGCGTGCAATTTTTTCACTTTCTTGTTGCTTATTTTAAACAAAATTCCATATAAGTTTTAGCTGGCTAATTAGTTTCTTTCATTCCGTACAATAGCTGTACATTTTTGTTTGATTAAGTTCAGTCCAACTAATTCAGATTCATGTTGAGTCTACCGTTATGATTAATTTAGATTCATGTCGAGTAGGTCTACTAAAAGTACGGTAAGATACTCCTCACTAAGAAGATTTTTATTTTCATATGTTCATGAGTCTAGCTAATTCAGATTCATGTCGAGTCTACTGCCATGATTTATTCAAATTTATATCGAATAGGTCTATTGAAAGTACGGTAAAATTAAATGCTCTTCACTAAAAAGTTTCTTTTTGTTTTTATAAGTTAAATCTCAAATCTTTAATTAAAGTTGGAGGGATTCGTACGATAGACGATACATTTGTTTTTGTTCAGTCCAACTAGTCCTTGATAATCTTTGTCTTGCAAAAATGATCTTTTTTTTTTGTTAACCATTCGATATTCAAAACTTACTGGTTTATGTCAGGTAGGGCTATGAATGGTATCGAAAAAACAACGGTCCTTATCAAAATGTTTTTCGTTCTCAAAATTAAAACCTAAAATCTCTAGTTGGAGAGGGGTCCATACAGTAGATACTACTAATTTAGATATTCTTTGAATAATCTGATAGTGTAAAATTAAATCCTTACACTAATAATGTATATTAACTTACAAACTCTAATAAGAAAAATAGGAAAAAAAGAAGAAATTATTAGAGACCGGTCAGATTAATACAAGATAATATATATTATAGCCTAAATGTTAAAAATAATATGTCAATACCAATAAAGGTAATGGTAGATCGATAAGTTTTTTGGAGTCGCCTATTCTTAATGTATGACTTGTAGATGCAAATTCAAATTTAGTCGATCGTAAGGTTGCATGATCTCCAACTCATATAGTTGGAATGGAATCCTTATCATCCACTTTGGTATACAGTAAAACTTTTCATATTTATGGATACTTGTTATGTCCTTCTCACAAGTCTTTAAATCACAAGTATTCTTCTTTTCCTTTCTTTTCTCATTGGCTCACCAAAAATAATTTTGCAACTTGAAGAAGGGATTCTTGTGTTTTTTTCAAGTTAATTAATTGGCTGTCATTTTAAAAAAAAAGAGGTAGTGCCACAAGCAAAAATTGCAACATTGACCAAATGTCCAATAGATGTTTGAGTTAATTTCATGCGTAGTCTTAAAAGTTGAGTCTGAAGAAGGTATAATATACACAGACTTAATAACTATAACAACAACAACCCAATATAGTCTCAAAAGCTGAGTCTGAAGAGGGTACGGTGTACGCAGATTTTACCACTCCCCCGAAGAGGATAAAGTTCCAATAACCATCATGAAACTAATTTAGCTTTTATCAAATGTTAGTAGATTCCATAATCTAATTTCCTTCAATATAATGGGACTTTTCTTAAGTTCATTTTGGGGTTTTGGCTTTTCAAATTTCTTAGGTCACTGTCCCAAATTATGATGAAGATGCTCATGATAAATTCCATGAGCATTTTCATAGAATTTCAACTTTGCAACTTTCTTGGGGGACCTCTTTTAAAAGTTTATATATATATATATATATATATATATATATATATATATATACTTCAAGATACCTCATGCTACTGATAATTGGATTCCTTATATCTTTTGTGGTACTATGAGATAAAAGACACCTATGGTTATTTCTCCCACTTCTTTGTCAAAAATATTTGCAAAGGGCAAAACAGATTCAGGATTTGAAGTTTATTGATATTGACCTCAAGTCAATTATACAAAAATTAGTGGGTTCATAGTTAATTATATATGTATAGATATTTACTGAATTTCTTAATACATATATCTAAGATTATATAAATTCATAAACGACACTCTAGATCCGCCCCAATTGGAGGGTCTCAAGTTATTCTCCTATGGTCCCTTCTTGCATGCAATTCGAAACATTACCTTTTTTGTTCTCTTCTCTGGTCCAAAATGTGAAGTTCTTTGTCTTTCTCTAGATTCTTCCCAACTCAAAGAAGAATATTGTTATTGCATGAAATATAAGGTAATGTTTTTTTTTGTTATAATTGCAAAAGAAGGAAAGGACCTATCTTCAATTATTTTCTGTAAATGCAACTATTAGATGTGCGAAAAAAGTCCTACGTTGAAAAATTGACGAGATAAATAAGCAATACATAACATGTTAATCAATGATAATCTTTATATATCAGTTAGTCAAAATAAACAGTAAATCTGATCGGCTATTATGTCAAAATAAACAGTAAATCTGATCGGCTATTATGTCAAGATCCCTAAAGCCAATCAAAAACAAGCATAAAGTGATCATCCTACCTTTGAGGGAACTACTGTCCAATGAAGTGGAATATAATTTGCCTCATCCTTTTGCTTGTAGTCAAAGGATGTGATTCCTCCACAGATGTGTTATGCAAAAGATGAATATATTATTTTTAGCAAAATTGAAAAGTTCACATCCAAGTCTATTTTGGGCCAAAGATATATAGGTGATTATTAGAAACAGAGAATTTTCCAGCCTGTAATGAACAATAACATGTAACATCATTGCCATTTGACATGATATGCTTATGGTGAAGAAGAAGATTCAATAGAATAATCCTTTCTTTTATGAGTTGGATGTTCTTTACTTCAAATTTCGGGTAAGCTCGTTATAGAGGTAAAACGTCTCCTATAAAAGAAACTCTTTCATAAGTGAGGGTAAATAATCAACGGATAGAAATAGAAATCTATACGAAAATACAAGACTAATACTAATATTCTGGGAATGGGATGGTAAATCCTCAACCTCCATACCCTCCTGTATCAAGGGTCATATCATCAGTGAGCTGAATTCATAATTTTAGACCATTCATTCCAGTTGTTTTATATAATGCAAAATCACAATCAGGTAAGTGCATATATGAGACAACACAAACAAATATGATACATTTAAGTTATTTTACCACAAAACATAAAGATTTTCCATGTTGGTATAACTTAAATGGTTGCATACCAGATGGCCAAAATCAACAAAGAACTCAAAACAAAACCTAGAGGTTAGAATGAGCAAAGCTCTTCTTCAAAATGCACTGCCTTTGGCCCCTGGATTACATAATCCCTTCAAATAGAGAGGATATCAAATTCATGAGGCATAAAATCCTCACTAGGCCTATAGTACTTATCCGGGGAATACAGGCTCAAGTTTGTGACTTGACTGGTATAAAGGCAAGCGAATCTCTCCACCTGTGAATCAACAATACGTAACTTCAGTTTTCAAGTAAAGATCACACTCACAAAGTGCAGGATATATACTGCCCAATTATTCAATTGTACCTGATGTGCAAAACGAGAATTCTGATAACCAGTCTTCATTAGTTGTCCCCAGACCTTGTGGAACTGTAAGTTTTTTATCACTTCATCAGAAAGAAAAAAGTATACTACTTTTCTTGTTGAAAATCCAAATCGATTTATTAATACCGCACCAAGTTAATGTCAAATATAACCAAGGGAATAAAGTTTAAGGATATATGCATTGACTTTACAAAGTTTAAAGAGAGTATAATTGTGTATTATACATATTATTTTAAAATAGTTTTCACTAAAGCTTGTTCCAGAAAAAGGATGAACTGTTCCCTAAAGAAATAATTCCACATTTAGAGGAAATTCTCTCTTTAACACTCGTACCTTTTGGTGACATTCTCGTTGTGCCTGCTGATGACTGAGCCTGACCTCCTCGCCTTGGGACTATCAAAATGACACCATCAAAACACCAGATTAGTTGAACCCCATTACAGAAAAAATGTCATTGTCTATTCACTTCACTGCGATCAAGTACATTTGACTCTACAGGTAACAGATATCAATGTAGAGAAATTGACCAGATATAAAAATGTTTCTCTTATGTTGAAAACTATCTTCCTACTGATACTATCTTGAAATAACCAACCTGCAGCTTGTCAAGCTCCAAAAACATCTTCTCCTTGCTGGCATCATCAGTATCTCCAGACCTGAAGCATATTACAGCTCATGAAATGATTAAAGACGACAAAAGTTTTACCTTCAGCCAAATTCAGATGATAGAAAAATTATATTTACATTAATGTACGAGTATTCACTGTCAAAATGATCCGATGAACAACAAATATCTTTGTTCAAGACGCGCAATAAAAGGTTCAATAATTTTTCCACTTGAAGGAAATTTGTTACTGCTCAGTCACAAGACTACTCCACACTGACATATATAAAGTCCCAAAGAGGCTGAAAGTCTGTACTCATAAATAAAGGCTCTACTTCTTTCTCATCCTCCAACCCACCTTCAACCAATCACTGAATCAACTAAACCTCAATCATAATAAGCTGAAGTCGGCTGTTTGAATTCTCCAGTAAACTTGATTTTGTTTTTTTATTTCCTTATTTCTTTTATCCTAGTACTTCCTTAGCAGAAGGGACTCAACATGAAACAGTTGCACAGATAAAAGCACACCAAAATAAACTCATGCACATGTGAGTTCTACAATACAAAATGAAATGGAGAGAATCCTTACTTGAGAGACCACTTAAGATGGTGTATTTCATCCTCAATGTGATCACGCTGAATTCTCAATAACCGAAGTTGCTGCAAACATGTAAAAATTGCAATTATTACACTACCACTTACCATTACCATGTAGCTGAACATACAACAGACTTTTAGGTTTTAAAGTAAAATGCTATAAATTCATATAATTCATCCGCTCCATTTCTTAGCTCACAAGACCATAAAAGAAAAATTATTTGTGCAAATAACTAGTGTTTGGAATATGGGAGAGAGGTTATTTTCTTAGATGAGAAACACAATTACTTCACCGCGATTCAATTAAAAAATATATCAGAAGACCTACAACAACAAGATACTTGGTATATTCTTACAAGTGGAGTATGGGGAGGGTGGGGAGTGTACGCAGAAAACTGTTCTTGAAGTGTTCAATGTTGTTGGTGCCGGTTGTCGCCTCCTCATATGGCCTTGGACAATCCTCACCTTATGTGATAATTATTGGGTTGAGTTAGGCCCAAGGTCTGTGTTATTTATCCAGTACAACAAGTCAGACTCATCCCTGGATTTATTCCCCAATATTGGGTTCCCATGTTATATTATATACGCTCCGCATGTTCCGTCCTGGACGTCCGAAGGGGTGTGCTAAAATGTCTCACATTGGTTGAGGGATGGATTATTGTCTCTTTATATATCTTAGACAATCCCCAAAGTTAGATTTAAGGGTCGAGTTAGGTCTAAGGTCTATCTCTTAACAGTTGCAAGTGAGCTGGCCAAACTGTGAACTACTCAAAAGCTACATAATTTGTCTACTTCACAAAAATATGATGTAATTTTAGAATGTTGATGGCAGTAAGCACAAAATAAATGATTTCCAGGTGATAGGGGTTTGTGTACATCAATTTTTGAAACCCAATGTTATTATGTTAATATGCTATTACATCTTAGGAATATTGGCAATTTTCTTTCTCAATTTTATTTGGACATGAAAATGGTGCGTCCAGAATACTGGTTTACTAGGTAAAGACATCAATTGTATACTTCCAAGACATGCGGTGCTACACAAAGTTGACACGCACTTCAATGATCCGACCTTTATTTCACACATCAGATAGACACAAGCACAGCAAATTTCTCCATTTGCAAAGCCAAATTAAATGTTCTTGTTGATTATGTTCTCACATATCGAGAAGTACAAGAAAACCTAATGGAGTACAGACAAAAAGTCGATGGATGTGCTTATATACCTTGCGAGTATCCTTAAGTTGCCAGAGAAGTTCAACCTCTCTCTCAAGCTCTGGAACAACAAGCATTGTTCTCCAACCTGCTCAAACACCACAAGATCCTAAAGTCTAGAATTCAAACGTTTTAAAAAAGAAGCAAAGGAAAACAAATAAAAGAGATTTACCAAAAAAAAGAAAACAAATAAAAGAGGTCTGAAGGATATACTATGGGTTGGATATTATTATAGCCGAGATCATGGAAAACTAGAGAGAACTAAAGGACATTAATTTTCTTTCCATACATGTAAATAGTGGTTCTTGAAAATCTTGGAATATTCTTTTAACTTCATTATTAGTGCTTAAATATAGCATCTAGTCAACAGCTTTCGTGATCTAGTTGCTAACATGGTCACAAATAATGTAAATGCTTATCTATTATTAATTTTATTAGATTTGAAGCATAAAAGTATCACTTATCATAATTGTTCTAATATGGCTCTAACATACTGGAGGTATCAGTTGCTTATACCTAATATGATGAACTAGAAAAGGTGTGCAGCAGCAGTTTTAGAACTCACTACCAATATATGAAGTTTTAAATAAGCAACAAAGAATAAAGCAAGAAGGAGCATATGGAGTGGTGAATGCATACCCAAAACCTTTTTGCTGCGTAAGATATCACCGTAAATGTGATCTCCAACATAAAGTACCTAATTGAAGAGAACAATACTTTACATCCAAATAAGTAAATAAAATGCAGATTAAACACCATATTTAATCACCAAATTAGAAACATGAACCAAGCTCAAGATAACACCAAGTAAATCCACTACTCCATCCTTCCGTAACTTCCTAAAGTGAAATTAGACTCCTGGCTGTTAAGCTATATGCTGTCTCTTTCAGCCATACTGAGTACTTAAAGATATGAATTTGTGTGCTTGCACATAGTAAATCATTAACCAAAAGAAATGCTAAAACAATGTAAAGTAGAAATCAAGAGAAGACTATTAAATTGATGCCGATGCAATACCTGTGAGCTTGACTCAATTGAAAGTAATTTATGCAAATGGCCAACATTTCCCCCCTGAAGAGAAATTAGGAAAATATCCAGTCATTTTACACAAACCATTAAATGATATGAACTATGCAGCATGAATTATGTTGGCATCCACACCTGGAAAATTCTGCAGCCTTCTCTCAAGCTCTTTAAAGGCAATCCCAAAGAAGTGCTCCCCACCTAATGTATTGGACAAAGTCAGAACAAGCACAAAATGGAGGAATGGCAGTGGCCAATTGAAAACTAAGTTTTCTGCCCTGACTTGTGCCATAGGAGTCCCATTATCAGTGTTAATAAGCATGCCGCTTTCAGGTTCAACCTCAAAGAGGTTTGCACGAATTTCATCATGGAAAAAACCTGGTTTTGCACTGCATAAAAATCAAGTACTTCTTTGTCAGCAAGGTGATCATAACTCTACAAACAATAGCTGGATATATAAGCAGAGACAGCCATTTTCCCTAATATGGCTGCATATGGTTGGGATCAAAAGAAGCACATGTGCATATTCTCGAAAGTTTCAAGGGAAGAAAATGACCTGCCAGTGATAACAACATCAAAGTACTGAAGCCAATCAAAACTGGAACTACATCCATCAGAGGGTTTAAGCCCACAAAGGAAGTTCATAACAATGTTTGTATAGTCCCACAAGCTGCAGACATGTAAGTAAGATCCTTATAAAATGTAAAGAATGAATAATCATCAGTGAGATAGAATAGTGAGGAAGTTTTATTGATGGGATTTGGAGAACCTTTCAGGCAGTACGAGCATCACCCAGTACACTCCCCCCCCCAAAAAAAAAGAAAAAAAAAGAAAAGAAAAAAAAGGGAACAACCAACCCCCCTACTAAACAAAGCAAAAACTGACAGAAGGGAGACATCTGCAAGAGCATCATTACCTGTTTGTTACCAGAAAAGTAGCACGTCCGGATTCTCTAAGCATTTTGAGCATCGGAACAATTGAGGTATCCTCATTGATATATCTGACGTTGGCAGAGGCAGATGGCAAGATTATCAAATTAGTTCAAGCAGTGAGTTATGAGAATATACAAGACAATGAGAATAACGAGCCCATAGGTTTTGCATATTTCTAATGAAAGAGCATAGAAGATGTTCTCAATTATTCAACACTTCCACCTGTTCTCATATCTCAAGTATCCTTGTTTTGATATTAGAAAACTATCAAACATGTTACATGCAACCAAAGACAAGACTGGGATTACCATATCACATCCACACAAAACATGTCCATATGCAACAACTAAAATGGAAAATGTTTAACGTTAAGGCCAACACCCTAGGGTGAAGCGTGTCTTGTTTTCTAAAGTCCACCAAATCTAACATTCCCTGGCATATGAAACCATGCACAGAGTTACTAAGTACCACTCAATATGGTACATTCTCTCCAAAAACAACAAACAGTTGTTCATACCTTTTTGGATCTTTTGCAACCATCTGCTTCAAAGTCCCATCACGGTGGCACAAATCTACTGCTGCTCTAACATCCTTGTACATACGAGAGTAGCTGCAAGAGGTGTTAGCAAATAAGCATACCATGAAGCCTATACATGGACAGAATGCTGCCATTAAAGCAGTAGACAGTGAAAACAGACAAGGAATATTAATAAATATAATATTGAACTCCATACAAAGATTGAACTCAAAAAGCAACAGCATTAGCATCAAAACTACAGAATCTTCCTGTAACATACCCTCAAAGACCTAGCACAATATCTGACATTCATATTTTGCAAGACTTCGGAAAATAAATAAATTTCTAAACAATTCATCACATGCATGCACATACCCACCATAAATTAGCAGCAAGTTCCTGTTCAATGAAATTAGCTCAAGAATGCGAAAAAAGCAAATCGGTGCGTGGTCAAGCTGACACATGCATATCAAATTGCCAAGGTACAAGAACTAGTCACAAATTTAGATTTTAAATTTTTTCACACTTATGAGAATATATATCTAGAAATAGCTATAAAAGATGACAAGACCACCAAAAATTGACTGAGTTGAAAGATAAAACATATCTATAAAACAAGCTGAACTAGAACATATCACTTATTGAAGATACATCTATGGGGCATCTTTATTTTAGAAATATAATTCCTTCCATAAGTTAACTACAGGTAAGAGCTACAAAAACAGAATAGCTAGCATTAGAAGAGAACTGAAACTAGATTTGACCACCAGCTTCTTTTGTTTCGAGCATATCCCGTGCTATATTGGTAGATATATTCGTGAAAAACTTCAATTAATCTGTGTTTACTCCTCTAGCTAATGGAAAAGAAAAATAAATGACGAGACAATAGTAAGATAACTGCATGCAAAGTAGCATTAAAGAAGACATTGGAAGAAACACAGATAGACATAACTGTCCATAAGGCTAAAAAGAGTACTGGTTACTCTCTTACTCTGCATCATCGGGAACTTTTCCAGGATTTTTGTCCTTGAAGTCCACCAACTGAGCGAATAAGTAGGCTTCAGCAAGAGAGAAAAGGGTATCAATAAGTGCATAGTCAGGTTCATCAAATGAATCCCGAAGCAAGGTACTGCCATAAGTAGCGACTTTATCTTCCTTTGAAAGCTCTCTAAATCCATGATAAGCTACTTTCACATATTTGTGTCGGTCCATCTGTTACATGAGCAAGCAGAAAAAGGAAGAATAGTTGAATAAGAAAGAAATGAAACTACACTCATAAGCGAGGATGAAGTGAAATTAATGATTAAGACAGGAAACAATTCAATGCAAGGACAAAGTGGCGACAAACCTTTAATATATTCCCCCTCTTCTTATCAAGAACTAAACCTCTGACCATATAGCTCCAATCAAATGACCATTCCAACAGCTACACAACACACAACATGGTGAAAAATCTCCCAGTTATCACTTCATACATCAGTAATAATAATAAAAAAGGAAAACTCAGATTCAATAGCCAAATAATCTGCCAGCACATAAAATAATTGAGCCGTAATTTTTTTACGGCAATCAGCTCTTGACAATGTATCCCAAAACAACTAATTGCTTTCACATCAAAGACAGAATGATGTCGAACATTCAATTTCTAAATCAACCTTTTCAACTCAACATTATGCATAATAAATAACATTATACCAATATCACACTCTAGGTCATTGAAAGCCACAATTAATGCTGATACACATATAAACTGCATTGTGCATAATATCCATAAAATTAGATGAACAGTCTTATAGTGCAACTGCCAGAGGAATAAATGCACATTGAGACAACTAACTAGCACATAAATATGCCTCATCAATTTCTATTTTGACTTTTCCTTATACAAGTATTAATAGTACCTCGGCAGGGTATCCTAAATCATAAACAAGCTTTCTGACAGTGCCTTCATATGCAAGAGATTCAAAAGTCTCAGGTTTATACTGTGCCAGTGTGTAATCCATGTCAAATCCAACAGCAACTATACTTTTCATGTTTAAGGACCTGTTACAGAAGATCTGCTTTCCTATGACAATATCACACCCTCCTTCGGGAGATGACCATATGCATGAACGCTGACCACCAATGGCACCATTTCCCTTCTCAAACAACGCTGCCCTGGTATCTGCACCAATGCCATCCATTGTACAACTTGTATGTAACTGATTTCTCCCTGAACAGTAATAATGAAAATTAGCTAGTAGACCATAGTATATGAGCATGTCGAATTCCACAACTAATCTGAAAATTGCAGCATGCACAGAGCTTCCTGTTCAATGCTTGAGGAATAGGAAAAGCATCACGAACTCGCAGAGAAAACCCAAACAAGAAAAGATTTTTTGACCAATCCAATGTTGGTTCCTATAAGACAAGGCCAAAATTTATCCTTAGAGATGAGAGTTATAGAGTTGGCACCCATGAAGAGTTGCATATCATCTCCTGGCCTTTGATTACAATCATTCAGTTAAGACCTTTCTTCATAAAAACTCATTATGGTATTCATCGACTGCCAGTTTACGTTGGTTCATCTATTAGATTGCATAACTTTATAGTAATCATTGCTTAAACACTGTATGCTAATAAGATATTTTCTTTATAAAAAAGGTTGAAAAGAGAAAATTTTGATTTAAATGCAGACTACCAAAATTACTTTCTCCCCAAATTTATTATTAACATCAAAAGAGACAAGACCATTCACCACAAAGAGGAATTAACTCTCAACCTCAGCTGCATCTAACATAATCATTTGAAATTCTGAATGTCATTTCCACCCGCATAAGGTAACTTCGATATAACAGTAACAAACACCAGACTCATCGGCACCAACCTTCTCAACTTTCTTTGGGTAGTGGAAGCAGTACTATAGATATTAACTTAGGCACTGTAGTAAAATAACAAGGACCATGGGTATACTTTTGAATGAAGTGACTCTTCCTAGGACTAAAATCTTAGTATTTACCTTTAATCCCACTTGTAGAACCAATTCAAAGACCAGGTTTATGCTCCAATGTGTATGCCTACACTCCAAGATATGCTCCAATGAATCACCAAAGTGAATTTTACTTATCACAATCGAACTCCTATTGTAAATATGAGCCAAGCTCCAACTAACCTATTAAGCAGAATTGTCTCTTCTCGATCAACTATTCAAGAAGCATAGCCTCATAACAGTGCTCGTAAGCAGCCATAACAAAGACAAGAAAGTGAAACTGATAGATCATAGACTTAGTCACTTCGAAAGAACATCAAAGTAACACCGAAATTGTGGGGAAAAAAGCCTTCAATTCGACGTAATTTACTTTCCTAGATAGCAGAACCAAAAATAGTTCAAGCTGAAATCAGTAGCAAATCAAAATTCTCAACACTATGAACTTTCCAGCCTTAAAGAAAGAGAAGTCAAATACCATGAAATTTCCACAACATTACAAATGATATTTCTCAACTCACGAGTGAAGTCGTCATATAGAACCCACTCAACAAAAAAACATGAAAGGGACCGCACACCACCGCTAAGATATACAACAGTACATTTTCTTAGAAAAACAGTGTTCAGTTAGCTGTTGAAAGTAAATGCAATGAATAGTAAAATACAACAACTTCTACCATCACAAATCGAGTTAAGCAAGCAAAAATGTCACCAACCTTTACGACAAACCGATTTCCCTCTGTTCAGAAAATGATCGGAACTAAAAATCCCCAAATGGAAATGAAAACTTCTAGTAAAAGATGAAACCAGTTGTTTCGGAGGAGAGAATACAGAAAGACAGAGAGAAACTGAACGCTTTGGAATTCGCATCTTCGACTTAAATAGCCATTTTGGGGGTTTCAAATTGGAATCAAATGCCGCGTGTAGCCGAAACTTATTAGTATTCGAACTGGTTGTTACTGATGACGATGAAGATGCTATTAATATGCTTATAGAATCACAAAAATTTGCCCCCTTCATACATTAAACATCCATACAGTATCTATCTATCTATATTCTATACAAGTGTATTCTTCTTCTTCTACTGTATACAACTTTTTCCTGATTAAACAATGGTTTTTTCCGGATTACTGGAATTGAATTCCATTTTCCATTTCTACACGGAATCGGATTCCCACAGTATTTTGAGGTGACGTGACGTGATGCAACGGTTAGTTGCCACGTGTCTAGGGTTCAGTCACTGGAGATTGACCGGAAAATTGGAGCTTAAAAATGGCGGAAGAGCAATTTTAGCTAAGGGGTAGGGATGTAGACAGGTGAAATTTTCACTGCCATTGCAATTTTTGAGGCGACCGTTTTTTTTCCTCATTATATATACTTCTCAAGAATTTACCGCCGTAATATTCAGTAAGAATATTCCCCCACTATATTGATCGGACTGGTAAATATTTTTTTTACCTAATTAAAGTTTTATAAATGATTATTTTTTGTTTATCATCAAAATATTTAGTACTTATATTAGAGTATATTAATCTAAATTTTATATAGGACAAACTCAAGAGAAGCTATCAATATTTTTTTTATATTCATAACTCAAAATAGAGACATTTAGTTAAAGGAGAAATAACGGACAATAGAGGGTTCTGCCCTGACCACAGTCAATCAATATATTATTCTGGTTCTATATAGTCTAATCCTGAAAAGAGAAGACTCATCGTTTTTAGCTTGGATAAGTTGATGATGTTCTACCATATTCTTTGATGGCAAAAGTATTATTTAAATGATTTTTTAAGTTATTTTTTTAGTAATTTATATACGAAATTTAGTACTCACGAAATAATAAAATACTTCCTTTTGTCTCAATATATGCAACATATTTAATCGGCCAATGAGTTTTAAATGAATATGTTTTATTAAAAAAATTACTTTTTCGTCCAATAATAGTTGTTCATTATTAATTTAACACATGGATTAAAAACAATAAATAATAGAGGTAATTTTATCAAATTACTATCTATAAGTCATTTTAATATTGAAAAATAAATAGTATTTAATAGCAATGGTAAGATAAACACAAAATGATAAATTATTCATTGATTTTATAAAATAAATAAGTTTTTATTGGACATCCCAAAAAAATATAAACGTATAATTGATAAATAAAAATAATTGTAGAAAGTATTACTATTTTAAATATGTCATAAATATATAAATTATATTTACATTAAAAAATCAATCATGTTAAAGTAAATTTAAAAGAAAATATGACACGTGAATTGAGGATAAAGATAGTAATATTTTTGGCAAAATATTCTACGTCAAGAATATTAGTAGCTTACTGTTATTATTGGAAAGTTTCTTATCAAGAAAGTACTCTTAGCATAATTATTTTGGTATTCTCTATGTTCCATTATTAAAAATAGGGAAAAAGGATAAATATACTCTTGAACTATCATAAATGATATATAGATATCCTCCGTCATACTTTTGGGATATTGGTGTCCCTGTCGTCCAAAAACTAAAGCATATATACCCTTTATACTAATGGACATACACGTGTCATAATCTTATCCATCGACTCGATATTTATTAAATATCGAATCAACGGAGAAGATTGTGCCACGTGTCCCTATTTAGTCTTCCGTTAGAGTGAAGGGCATATATGTTCTAGTTTTTTGACGGCAGGGGCACACCAATGTCCCAAAAGTATGACGGAGGGTATCTGCATAATATTTATGATAGTTCAGGGATTTGTCCTTTTTCCTTTAAAAGTATTGTCTCACATTACGTTATTACTTATTAAATTAGGATAGAATTAATTAATTTTTTCTCATTTTACGTCTACAATTAATATGACTTTTGGAAGTTTAAACAAGTTTTGGTACTCTTTCTATCCTATAGTAGATGAGCATCTTACTAAAAATATTTCATATTACTTGATCACTTATTAAGTCATAATAGATTTAATTAATTTTTTTCCATTTTTACCTCGATAATTAATATGACCTTTGAAAGTTTAAATAAATTTTGAAGAACCAACAATTTCTTTGTTCAGGAGGCAAATTATTATGAATAAGGGCAAAATAGTAAACTTAATTAATTTATTAATATTTTTTTAATCACCTTATAAAATAAAAAGTGTCCATCTTATTGTCGGACGGAGGTTTTAAGTTAATCATCATTATCTTCTTGAATGTTTTCTTTTTCATAGTTTGTCCCCCTATGTTTTTTGGCTAAAAAAAGTTGTAGATTAAAATATTACTATTTACGTTGCATTTCACGTGGAAAAATTAATCACCTTTCAAAAGCATTAAAGCAAAGACCATTCGTTCCTCTTTTTTATTTTTGTTAAATAATTAGCAACACAAGTCATCATCTAATTAAAAACAAAGTAGAATCTTTTTTTTAAAAAAAATAATACGCCACTTGCTGGAATTAATATTAGACTAATAATTTACAGTACTATTTAAGAATTAAGACGTGTTGCTTCAGTGAAAAAGAAAGATTCGTGCACTAAAAATTACTTACTATATTATCTGAATTCATGTGATACGATTATAATTTGGTGAGTCAAATTAAAAAGATAAAATGTTAGAAGTGTTTTAAAAGTATTTAAAAGATATTTGAAATTATTATGTAATTTCTAAATATATGATTTTATTTTAAAACATGAATATTTGATGTTGATCATATTTTCATATAAAAATTAGATATTTTAACTCTTGTACTTCGAACTCGACAAGTTATATTTATATAAATAAAAAGAACCTAGAGAGATAGTTGACTATGATATTATTATTTTGAAACAATTTTTGGGTTATGGAGGGGGAAAGAGACTTTACCAACTTGAATCTCTATCGTTATATAAGCTATATCAAATTAATGTCTATTAATTAGTTATAATTTATGTTTACATTTTACCTTTTTACACGAAATATGTTATTATTATTGTTGTAGATTGATTATAATTTATATAAAAAAAATATAATAAATATATATATATATATATATATATATATTCTATACTTTGCTTAATCACTTTCTTTTCTTCCCCTCATATGTACAAAAGCACATATACCTTTCTTATAACTAATGACTTATACGTTTGTTATTCTTCTAACACCTTATATATATATCGCATGATACAACGTAAATAATATAAAATCAAAGCGCGCACAAAATCACCAAAAATGGTACGTACATTGCTTAATTAATTCTCTCTTTTTTTTCTTTTACATATTCTAATAACTATATATATATATATATATATATCTATAATATTTGATTATTTTTGTATATGTGAAGGGAAATCAAGTGAGTTATGATGAGGTTGATTCAATAATGGTAGAGACATGGGGAGGAAGTGGTGGATCAGAATGGAATTACAAGTTTAAAAGTCCAATTAAAGAGATATTGATAAATCATGGAGAAATTATAGACTCCATCATGTTTATTACTATAAATGAACAAGGAGGTACAATAGAATCACCAAGATTTGGTGGCAATGGAGGTCGAAGAGACAAGGTACATATTTATTTTCGAGATCTTCACCCAAATAGCCAGACAAATTTACTGTTTACTTTTTTAGCTGACATACACATAATTTAAATGATTATACACATATAATACATCCGTTCACTATTTTTAAGTTTAACCCATTGGGTGAACGACTATTTAAGTTGATTCTTCTTTATTTTCATGATTGACATATTCTTCTCAATATTTCTTATCATCATTGCAACTAAATCAATTTATTTTCTAGCCTTCAGGTTATCTTATCATCAGACTTGATTTTTATAAATTATAAAAAGATAAGTCAATTTGATATGGTAGTGATTTTTTTTAGTACAAGAACATACTTTATATGTGTATAACTATATATTAATTATTTGACCAATATATATATATATATATATATATATATATATATAATATAAACATCCTTCGAGTCAAAGATGTTTTTCATCTTCAACAAAGAAGATTCAATCGAATTTTTTCATTTAAAATTAATTGATATTATATAGAAGGAGTAAAATCAATTATTTTGTATGTATAAAAGTTATTGAATTCCCTCGATATAAGAGAACCTTCTAATGCAACGACAAAAATTATTCAAATTACTTATTCTTAGGTCACAAATTTCAAATTGTGATTTTCATGCACTTTTCGAGATCTTTATTAAAATTTCTGACTCTGCTACTGTTTTAATCGATGCATGGTAATTTTTCTATTAATGACAGGTTGTTATTGAGGCGGCTCCATTGGAATTTTTGAGAGGGATCAAGGGTACATATGGAAACTATGGTGGCAAATTGGTTGTAAAATCTCTAAGTTTTATAACAAATGGAAAGAATATTTATGGACCATTTGGTAAAGAGACTGGTGGAACTCCATTTTCATTTGTGATGAAAGAAGGTGGAGCTATTGTTGGATTACATGGGCGAGCTGGCTTGTACCTCGATGCTATTGGTATTTATTTGAAGAACCTAACTTCATCAAAAGAAGATGAGAAAAAAGTTGAGCCAAATGAACCAATGGTGGAAGAAATTGAAATCCATGACGTATGCATATATTACCTTTTCTCTCTCTTATTATGAGTTCTTTTAATGTCGTATTAGACCTACTATCAAGATTGATTTATTTGTCAGATAAGTTGAATTTGTCGCTAGCGCGCTAAATTTTGAACCGACCTTACCAAGAGTTACAAATTCGACCAATTGAACCTTCTAGAATTGTCCCTTTTAAGAACCATAATGATTTCATTTGTGCATAAAGACTTAAATTTGATAGGGACCGTGAATACAATACTAACCCTAGACACATGACAACACATGAGGTTAGTTTTTTCTATACTCCCTAGTAAAATGACATAGTTGAACGAAAAAATCAAATCCTTAAGAAAATAATAAACTCTATACTTTTAGGCTCAAATCTTTCTAAAAAACTTGTGTGTGTGGGGGGGAGGGGGGGCTAAGTTGGAGTAAAGGATCAAAATTGTCCTTTATGTTTGAGTAAAGGATCAAAGTAGTCCTTGTGTTTTAACATGGGTCACTAATAGTCCTCCATGTTTCAACAATTGGTACACTTTTGATACATCACAATAGCCTTTAAATCAACATTAAACTTGCATCAACACCACCACCAGAAAGTACTAGAACTGCACCAAAAATAGCAACAAAAAATCACCGTAACAACAGCAAAACAGCTCCAAAACTGCACGAGAAAAGGTCCAAAAGTGTACCAATTGT